>JAANSO010003409.1:0-11510 GCA_036507315.1 Lepidocyrtus fimetarius | reverse complement strand
ATATCGAAGATCAAACCTTAAGGATTTTGTTATTTTTGGTTAGGTTAGGTTAGGTCTGGTCAGAAATCAAACCTTTAATACGTCTGGATTATTCAAACCTTATTCGTACCACGCCATTTCAATGATTTCCTAACCTGACCTAACCTAACCTAACCAAAAACAACGAAATCCTTAAGGTTTTATCTTCAATATCTCCGGAAGTATTGAGTTTTGGGCCATAATGATAAGGGCAAAAGATGGTCAGTTTTTGATTCTCTATCGATTGGACATGTTTGTAGAAAAAATAAAATTTTCATCAAAAATTTTTCAAAGTTTTTTGAAACTTTGACCCCGGATATTTCGAAACCTAAGGGGAGTTTGGCGGAAATATTTGGGATGTACACGTTTCAGACAATTTGCCATCGATTGAGCAAAAAAAATTTAGGGGCCAATAAGGCTTCACCCCAACCAAAGTACGAATTGTAAAAGTATAAATAAATATCCTAATTAGTGATTTTAATAAAAATTAATACTTAATTTTCAAACAGGGGTGGAGGACGTTTCCATTCCAAGATGAATTCCAAAGAGTCAAGAGTGACGGTTACAAATGAAATTGTAAAAGTGGTAGATTTCTATCCTTTCACGGTTGAAGGTAGTAAAAGGATTAATTAAACTCGTTTAAAATGTAATAGATTGAGGGGATTACTTAATAAATTCGGTTTTTTACTATTTTCAGAGCTGCCCAAACTTTTTAGTCTTGTTAAAATTGAATTGCAATTTATTGGTGGTCTCTCATTTCTTCCTTTGGCAGTCGACTTGTTGGATGATGTGAAGAGAATCCGGAAGTTGAAAAATTCAATCCAAGGAGGAGTGGGATACAGCGTAAGAACGGTGAAACCCGCGAGCGTCATCTTCCTCGAGATTGTGAAGGAATGGTTGGAAGAGAATGGAGGACGAGGAAACCTACTCCAGATAACTGAAGCATTGCGGTCAAACGGTCAAATTCAAATCGCAAGTAAGGGCAAAAACATACAATAATTGTTCTTTTTGATTCCGTAAATATTACAGGATATTTTCTTTCGAACAGATCTCTTGGAACAGATGTTCCCACGCTATTCCCTTCCCATTTCTGCTAAGGATGACGAGGGTCGGGATAACAATGTTTATTCCTTATCAAGAGACTTTTTATTAGAAGACTCGAATGAAATTGGTGCCAGGGTTTCCAACTCTAACGATGTCAACTCATCTGTGGAACGGGCACTCCAGAATTCAGTAATTCTTGAAGAAGTGTTCAAAAAGCTGCAGCCCAAAGAGCAAAAAGCGTTTCGCCTTGTTGACTCCTAGCTGGATGGAGGAAACATTTTCGTTCTGGAGAAAATCAACTCAATTGCGGATCGAGGTGAGTAATCGAAATTGGTTCAACAATTATTTTATTTTACTGAAAATATTTTGTTTTAGGTTCCTAATGGATACGCTTGTCTCTATAGAAAAAGGAATTGTATTACAATGTCTTCGTATGTTAAAATGGTGAAATCGGAAATGGAATTTGGAACAGCGGGTGGGAGCAACTATGCACTGATCACAAGTCCTTTTCATCGTTATGTAATATCCTATGGGGACCGTGAAGGTTTAATTGAAGGCATTCCTTTTTTCTGTGGAGCAGTGGAAAGCAAGTTTTGGAAGTTGTGCGGAGCTCAAATTCAAGATCTACAAATTAACAACGCTACTTTTGATTCAATAATGAAGAAGGATAATTTTCAAAAGACGTGCGAGAGGCTCCTTCTCAACACCTGTCCAAACCTGAAAAAGTTGAAGATTTCGAATTCTTGCGTCATTAGGACTCGTTTCGGGCCGTGGAGGACGGACCCCATTATTAGGCTAGGCCATGTCCGCAGGAATTCCTTTGTTAAAAAACAAAATGCTGGCAGCCTCCACGCTTTAATTTTTGAGATTGAAGTCAAGACGGATCATTTAAAAAATATTCTCTTTATCTGTCCTAGTTTAAAAGTAAAACTAAAAGAACTTAAGTTAAATTAAAACGTGATGGAACTACGTTTGCTCTAATATTTTCATTTTTAACAGACTCTGGTCCTTCACGTCGACAGGGAAAACATTCACGGGCTTGTTAATCCAACGGCAACTGGGGAATACATAAAACTGGAAAACTTGACCGTTCGTTACTCTCTCAACCAATTCGATGACCTGTATAAATTCTTTCCACTTCGGGGATACGCAGAGTTGCTGGCAAATAACCAATTCAATTCTCTAAAGCATCTTTTTCTCGACGGGATCAAGTTGTCCGATGCAAGGTGCCCTCCATTCCATTTGTACGCTGCCCTAGCACATTGCAGCAGCACTTTGAAATCTCTCAACTTGAAAGTAGTTGTTACCGTAGCTAGGGATTTGCAAGGCGGGCGGGAATGGTTCACAGACTTGTCTTCGTTTTCTTTTCTGAATTTAACCGTACTAAAATTATGCATTGGATTTGATGCTCGTCTACCTTATTCCTCCAATATGAAATTCGACTTCCGGACTTTGAAGGGGATGCAGATGCTGGAGCAATTAGAAATCAAAGTGATGAGCAACGATGCAGTTGTGAGGAGGAGTGCTGGAACCCGAGATTGGATTTGTCAGGGTAATCGAAACAGTTATTTGCCTAGTGGGGTTGACTTCCCATTAAATAACTTGAATGCGGATCCAATTCTTTGCAACAATCTGAAGGAATTCACGTTCAACGGTTGGGGCTTGAACGCGGAAGACATACAGATTTTTTCGAGTTGGTTTCCAAACTTGACTCAACTTGACGCGGTGGTCAAACCTGATGCTGTGCCTCACATGGAGAATTGGAAGAGACTGGAGAAAATAAATATCAAAACGGAGAGGCTGATTTCTTTATTAAAGTTGCGTCCTCTGAAGGAAAAAATGAAACACCTTCGTGTAATCCAGACAGTGTCATTGCCACTAGAACCATCTCAGCGTCTGGAGTTGAAGGAAGTTAATGGAATGCTTTATTTTGATTAATAAAAACTTGAAGAATGAGGATAATGAAAATTAATGTTTCAAGTAGTGGTAACAACAACAACAACAAGAATATTGCCCCAGTCGGTAATCAAATTCATTTATTTTTATTTTGTTGTTTTGTGTATTGATTAAAATACTAAATTAATAAAATATTTAAATGTTAAATACCAAGCCACCAGAGACCTTTCTTGAATAGTTTAAATGAAATGCTACTAATTGTAAGTTTTTCTTTCATGTCATATAGGGTCATAATAACATTAACCATTAAACCTCAGCATATTCATTAGTTGGTATTTAATTAACTCTTTAAAAAGCAGAATTATTATCTTAAACATGCATGCACCCGGAAACAAGCCAAAAAGGTTGCGAAACAAAGTTTAATCTTGGCGTCATCTTGGTATAAGTACTTGAAGCCGGTCAAGGGTTTGCTCGAACCAATTAATGCTTCGTGACAGTGCTTTAGGAATTTCATCGCGACGCTCGAACAGTACAGAAAAAGCATTACCTTATTTTTTTCATCTTGCCCCAAAATTTTGTTTTAGTTTTGGAGGCAGTTCTTTCCAGGTCTAAACAGGATAGGATCGATGATCGATCCCTGCCTTTTGTCCACATCAGCCGTTTTGGAATGAACGGGTTCATCAGCAGCAATTAAAATAAATCTTTAACAAAATAATTATCGAATTCTCTTTAATATCTGCAAATTCTTAAAAGTTTTTGAATTTTAATCACTCATCAGTGGTTTGTTTGGAGAAATTGTTTACTGATTATTAATTCAGTTTTTTTAAATAATTAAACTTAGTGGGACTACTATTTTTAAACTTTAAAGTTTAAAGATGAATTCGGGGCCAAGAGTGAGGGTTACAAAGGTAATTGTGAATATGGAAGATTTCTATCTTTTAACGGTTAAAGGTAAGTTAAAAACGCGGCATTAATTTTAATTATTCTGTTTTTTAAAATGTTCATCGTACATAGCAGGTAATTTCGGATTAAGTTAATTCAATTAACTTAATTGGTTTTTAATTTTAGAGTTGCCAGAACTGTCCAGTCTTCTTAAAGAGGAAAACATGCTCCAATACATGCTGGGTGGTGGAGGCGGAGGTGAACGTGATTCATTGTTTCTTCTACGTTTGGGTATCCTCCTGTTGAACGACTTGGGTGGGATCCGGAAGTTAAGTGGCTCCCTTCCAGAAGTCACGACTAAAAATACTAGTATCTTTAGTCGTGCAGAAGTAGACACTAATACCCTAGATGTGTGCGAGGGCTTTCTTAGGATTGTGAAGGAATGGCTGGATGAAAATAACGGAAGAGGAAACCTACTCCAGATAACTGAAGCCTTGCGGTCAAATGGTCGTACTAACATCGCAGGTAACATTTAATTTGAACACATTGGATAATTGCTTGCTAATTTAGATTCTAATATTACACGACTATTAAAAATCTTTATTTTCATTCCTACAGAACTTTTGGAACAGCTGTTTCTACGGTACTCCCTTCCATTGGCTGCTAACAACGACGAGGGGCGTCCAAACAATGTTTATTCTTTATCAAGGAATATAACCGCCGTCCGTTTACTAAACAGTGCCATCAGTTCCTCCAAATCTGCTAGCGATGTCAACTCAGCTGTGGAGCGAGCACTCCAGAACTCTGCCATTCTCGAGGAGGTGTTTAAAAAGCTGAAGCCAAAGGAACAAAAAGCGTTTCGCCTTGTGAATCCCGTTTGGACGGAGGAAACATTTTCTTTTTGGAGAAGATCAGCTCAATTGCGGATTGAGGTGAGTAAAAGAAATGGTTTCCAGAAATTATTATCAAAACAAAATATTTTATGATCAAAAACTTTTTTTTATCCGAATGTCATTTAGGTTACTAAAGACGGTGATCGTGTCACCCGACGAAGGAAAGGAATAACAATGTCTTCGTACATGGATCTGGTGGAATTTGAAAGAAAACGGCAAGGAGGCAAAGGTAGTACTGCTGGTGGAAGCAATTGTGAACTGATGAAACATCCCTTTCGTCGCTATAAATTATCTTACGAAGAGCACAGAAATTCAGGGAAACTCGCACTCACCTCTTTTTTCTGTCGTCCTGCCGAAAATAATTTTTGGAACTTGTGTGGGCCTCAAATTGAAGATCTGCAAATTGAAGACGCCAGGTTTAAATTTTTTGGGGAGGACAATAAGAGTTTATACATGACTTGCGAGATGCTCCTTCTCGACACTTGCCCAAACCTGAAAAAGTTGAAGATTTCAAAATTATGCAACAAGTCATATTCTTGGGAAAGGCAGCAAACACCAGCTATTAAGAACTGTCGCAAGATGACTTTTGTTAAAAAGCAAGATTTTGCTGGCAACCTCCACACTTTAATTATTGAGACCGGAACGCTCGAGATGGAAATGATTTTGTTCATCTGCCCTGGCCTAAAGGTAAGCCATTCATATAAACACTCAAGAAGCTAGCGTAATAGTAATCAATAACCCGAGGGAATAAACTGTTTTAACTATTTTTGCAAACCTTGTTCTTTTAACAGACACTAGTTCTTGACATCGAGGAAGACATTCCTATTACTGGACTTGCTCATCCAACGGCAACTGGGGAGTACATAAAACTGGAAACCCTCAAAATGAAATACCCCTATCACCGAAACCATGAATTCGTTCCTCTTCGGAAATACGCTGAGTTGCTGACAAACAAGCAATTCAATTCTCTAAAGAATCTTTCTCTCGACGGAGTCAAATTGTCAGATGCAAGAAGCCCTCCATTTGATTTGTACGCTGCCATAGCACATTGCAGCAGCACTTTAAAATCCCTCAACTTAACGATGCTTGTAACCAATAGAGATTTTCTGCAAGAAGAGCGGAAATGGTTCACGGACTTGGCTTCGTTTTCCTTTTCCAACTTAACTTCACTGAAGTTAGCTTGGCATTGTAGATTGGCTGCAAACATGAATCGCATTAAATTCGACTTCAGGACTTTGGAAGGGATGCGAATGCTAGAGCAATTAGAAATCAAGATGGGAAATTTTGACGTGAGGAATCCTGGAACCCAAGACTGGATTTGTGAAGGTGATCGAACCAGTTATTTACCAAGCGGGGTTGACTTTGCACTAAACAACTCGGATGCGGACCCAATTCTCTGCGACAAACTGAAGGAATTCACGTTCATCGGCTGGTGTTTGAACGAGTCTGATATCCCCCTCCTTTCCAGTTGGTTCCCCAACTTGACTCAACTTGACGCGGTGGTCAAACCTGATGCGGTGCCTTACCTGGAGATATGGAAGAGGCTGGAAAAAATAAATATGAAGCCAGATAGGTTGGTTTCTTTGTTGAAGTTCCGTCGTCTGAAGGAAAAGATAAAGCACCTTCGTGTAATCCAGACGATCCCGTGGTCATTTGGGCGGACTAAATGTGTGGAGTTGAAGCAAGATAATGGAATGCTGTACTTTTCGGAGGTTAAGGGCGATAAATAAAGATCGAGATGTGAAAAATATGTAAATATGATTTATTCATAAGTGAAAATCTGTAGTAGTTCTAGCTTTTCTACAAACAAATCATTGTCCAATCAATTATTAACTGACATATTATTTTCAAATATGATTTATAATTAAAATAGTCGTTTGTTAAATAAAAATGAATTGAAAATTAAATGGTTATTAAATAAAAGGCAGCAAGCTTGCGTAGATACTTACTCGAAGTTTGCAAAAAGCACGAAATTGCATTCAAAATTATATGCCGATGAACTATGTCTGCGTTGTTGGAGCTTTTTACGGTTAAATTTCTGCCTGGCATTTATTTTGCACCTTTGCCTTAGCTTAAATTATGACTGTGCTTGTGCTTATTTTTAAAATTGAAAAAATATTTGGACCCGGAAGTGGAATTAAATTTGGGATAATTTGTATCCGAGCTTTTTTGCTATCTTTGACATTTTATTGCTATCAAATCCTCTCATTTAATGTAATTCTCTGAATATTCGTAATTGTTTTAATTCATGATTCAATAAAAGCTTGGAAATAAAAAAAGGATTAGATTTCGGGGCAAAGTCAGAATCTGGAGGGTTTGGGTCCTCCTTTCAGATAGAATTTTGGATAGATTTGATGTGGCAATTTCAATAGCAATTATTTTTGGATTTGCAATGAACACTTCTTGTATTGTCCTATATACAAAAGTCCGTGGCAAGCTTCCTAATAGGTTTTATGTTAACTGCGCCTCGATTGGAGTTAAGACTAGGATTGGTTATTACTAGCTTGAAAAGCTAGTTATGAAATCGGTATGTTAGTCTGTCTGTCTGTCCGTCTGTCTGTCTGTTTCCGCAAGAACTCAAGAAAGCCTCCACAGATTGCAATAAAATTTGGTAGACTTATAGATATAAACCTCGGAATCACCTGTATAGTTTTTCAGCAATTATGGACCAACGGTTAGGCCGTTAGAAGTGACCGTTAGAAAAATTTAAATTGCAACATATAGCAAGTAGCATATCATTCGAACGGAAATAGCTTGTAGACAAAGAATTATGCAAATATTTTTGCAAATTTGCAAATAATTTTTTGCAAAAATTAAGATTTTATGTGGAAAATAATCTCAAAGCTTTAGTATAAAGGATTTAATGGATAAAAGCTTTAAAATAGTAAAGACTAGCAAAAAATTGCAACTTTTCAAGCTAGTATCTACGCAGGCTTGCGGCCTTTTATTTTCACATGTTAAGAACTCTGGCAGAAATTGAACACATTTATGTAAAAGCATCTAGGCTTTTAGATTCTCTTACTCAGCAAAGGTCGCTACAATTCAAGAAGGTAAAATTAGCAAGTTTGAAAAAATCTGCGGAAAGCTCATGCTTCATCCTTCCATGCTGGTTGCAAAAGGGTTTGTAATCAGAGTGGTGAATAGCATAAATAATCATGTTTGCGATGCTTGTCTAATTTTAAATATTAGTTAAAAATCTTAAATAATTACAATTGGTGTATCATTCTGTTAAATCGTAGCGCTAGCCGTACTAGTTTACAAAAGACTAGCTTAGCGAAATTGGAGATGTTTTCAGAGATCGTTACGAAAGTCTACGTACAAAGTTTCCGTTGCCAGGGTATCTACAGTCATACTTGGTAGAATTGCTTGCCAAAACTCCCATTTCAGAAATTATCGGGAATGGAAACGAACACGGGTTTGTCATCTTAAAAATCTTAAAAGATGTAGAATCTAATGCACTTTTTAAAGTAGAAATATAGATTTTAAAGAATGTGAATTTAGACATTGGACATTAGAGCGAATTAATATTTAGAATATTAATATAAAAGAATTTATAAAACATTACAATAAATATGAACTATAGATTTATTTACATCATCACCTTCACAATTTCTATAAGGAAAACACAAAGAGAAATATTTAATCCTATAATTAGCAAAATAAACAAAATAATTATATTTTGTGATGGAAATTGTACAATTTTATGGACAGTGAAATTCCAAATCGGATTTTGAATACTATTTCTTAGCAACTGTAACATAGATATCCTCTCTAAAGCGTTCAACCACATCTCCAGTATTCCACTCTCCTTAAATCTTCCCAATTTGGTAATAAGATTTGAAGAAAACAACCGTTTTAAAGTAAATTGATATCCATTCCGAAGGAAAACTTCATCTCCAAAGCTTCCTCCCACCTCATAGAAAACTTGTGCATATTGCTTAGCTTGGAACGGAGGTAGTAAAAATGCCGTCTTGTTGCATTTACTCAAAATGTCAAAAACCAAATTGTCTTGAACCTCGTCATATACTAACCTAAATTTATCTGTTACATCCGAAAAACTACCTTTTTTTAAAAACCAAATTAGATTTTAGCAATTCGCTCAGACTTGACATTAAATTTGCGTCATGAGGAAGGATCCTGCTATTACTAAGCAATTCATGCTTTACTTTTGACTCTTTGTCAAAACTAGAAAGGTTTTCGAGTGGGTTTTCATTCTTAACAGATACTCTTCTTCGTATTGAAGATGAAATCCTGAAGTAAGTTATATTTGGTAAAATTAGAAAATGAGGATTTATATTTTTAAATATTATTTCTCCTCCTCTACTCATAATCAATTTTATTAGGTTAGAGGTTACATAAGCAACTTCTCCTTTTGAATAAATTGTAACATTTTCATTCACCAAGGAATCAAAGCTCTTGTATCTTTCCGGTCTTGCTGGAGCAACAATGTTGTAAACATTTGTGTTTTTATAGCCGTTACTTAAAATTATTCCAACGAGCATAAATATCCCTAGCATAATACGATTCTTATGTAAGGAGAAGGACGAGTCAGAAAAAGGATTGCCTTGTTCTAAAAGAACCTTTAAAAAACTGAATATTTTTTGCGAACAGGTTTCAAATTTTACAGGATGGATAATATCGTACAATTTTGCCAGAATGAGCACAGAAAAAAGTAGTGAGCTCCAAACGTAAGCGTCATAGGCCTTGTACAGTTCTTGAAATGGATATTTCGATGTGTGTTTGAAGCCACATAGGACAAACTGGAACCCACTTTGTTGATCTGGAACATACAGGGGGAGATGAATTGGTCTATTTTGACTTGTTTCCATTTGTAACCTAGGCAAGCTCAATTTCCCCCACCAGGAGCTTGCAACCGGTCGAATTGCGTCTTGTGAATAGCAAACCGCTGCGGTTCCCCATTGCTTTTCCCTTTCTCGGTAAATAAAAGTATTATTTTCCCTCAATATTCCTCTCCAAATGTGTAATAGAAAATAAATTGTTTTCTTTTCAAACCCTATACCATCTTTTTCAAGCTCTTCAAGCCATTTATAATGGGTAAAATAATTTTTGCAAAAATTTGGAAACCTATTTACTTTCAAATCCGATATAAAATCAATAGCCAAGGGGGATTTTGATCTAAATTGGTGTGAAATATTCATCGGTTGAAAACTTGCTTCGAGTTTCTCTTCGCATTCCACACAACTCCGCAGGTTTATTTTAAATGTTGAATAAGTAGTTTTCCCAACTTGCTCTAAACTGTTTGATACTTGTTTTGCTAGGACAAGCCAGTACTCCTCATTATTCTCAGTAACTTTCGTATCAAAAGATAAAATGGTACCGTACTCAATCCATTCCAAAGCCAGAGATTCAAAACCAGCAAAAAAGTTCTCATTCTTTTTTTGGATCTCATGGAGGACAATAACTTGAAAAGTTGGAGTATCACTTGGGATCAAGATGGAAATTCCAGGTTCTTTAGTGTCCAAGCCGTTTCTCTCAAATCTCCAAACTTTAAAGTAGTCATTCCTGAATTCAATTTCTGAATATTTATAGATTGAATTAGCATTGTAAGATGGTGGAAAAAGTGCAATTTTTACTTGACAATTCCATGGTTTTGATTTTGAAGTGAATTTAAAGAAATTTACGAGACCACAAGAGATGAAACCTTCAGCTTTCAAACCACTTTCTTCCTGTTTGATTGTTTCCATTAAGCAATCCAGGTTTGTTTGGTTGCGATCACTTTGCATTTTTGAATTTATCGACATCATTCTCCATTCAACAACCCTGGTTTTAGAATACGGATATTTTTCAACCAGGGCTGGAATTAATTGCCGGATAAGAACTGGACTCAAATGAAATCTAGATTCGTGGAGATCTTCTCCTTGAAAATTGTCAACGAAAAAGAGACAGTTTAGTTGCTCAAATTTGTTTAATATTTCCAACAAATTCACAGCAGGAAAAGAAAGGGAAGAGGGATTTTGAATAAACAACCGAGAATGAAAGTCTTTCATAATTGGATTGTTGAATGGCGTGATGACTTTTCCGTATTCAATTTGAATCTTTTCCAAATTTGGTTTGCCTTTCTCTTCTCTTTTATAATTTGGCGATGTACTTGCCAGGCATGTGCAACGAGTAAGCATGAAGATACAAATCAAAGCTGAAGTTTGAGAGCGCATCATGATTTCTGCGTTTTCAGTTATAAAGCAAAAAATAATCTGCAGATAATACAACCTTTGCTGTCTCTTGTTTTAAAATTTAAAAATAATTTTAAAGAGCATTTCAATTGCTTGACAGTTGAAAGTACTTTTTAGGATTTTGTTTTTAAAGAAGACAATATAAATTAATTAACCAAGGAACCATCTACACAAAAATTACACAATATTTAAAATTGTTCTTATTTAATTGCTCAAACTTTTTTCAAATATTAATTTGACATTTACTTTGTTTAACAATGACATAAACAGGAACATTTAAATGCTGAAGAACTCTTCTCCTTTTTATCGCTGCTTTGTGCATTTTTAAAATAATTATAAAACCTACTTAAAATCAATCCACCTGTTGGAATTAAAAAATGATAAGAAAAAGTGCAAAAAGACAAATTCTAGCGATGCTAAGGTTCGATTCATAAGGGTAAACAATGCCAACATCCAGTGCCGTAAGGACGTGACGACGACGTCAAAAACCATTAAGTATGCTTGAATTTATTAATCTAGTAGACGTTATAATTATGTATAATAGCGTTTAATATTGCTAATATATTGCAAAAATACCGAAATGCAG
>JAANSO010003408.1:0-11513 GCA_036507315.1 Lepidocyrtus fimetarius | reverse complement strand
TTCCTGGACTGGATGCGAATGAGTTATTCGGATTCCTTGACTGGATCGAAATGAGTTATTCGGATTCCTTGATTTTTCTTAAATGAGTTATTCGTTTTCCCTGAGCAAACGACGATATCCCAATAAAAGTGTTGCCCAGTGATGTTTCAATATTTCGGTTTTTCATTTTGCCATCTTCTGTGTCAATTTTAAACAAGGATAGCCTTATTGATCAATTTTGGCAAAAGCATTTTAAAATCTGGGTTGAAAGAGATCTTGTGAGTTGGCAATTAACTGATTTATTGTATCAAAGAAAAATAAAAAACCGTCAGTATTACATTGGCTCCTTCACAAACGACACAGTTTTGTCAACAAAGAAAATAAAATTCAAATTTTGTTTTAATTGCGATGAAACCAAGCAAGTCGTTGTCGAGGTGGATAAACTCAACTTGAGTTCCTTTCAAGATGAAGAAATTGCAGTATTTGTGGAAGAAGGGCAGAGTCTCTTTTCTTTGGAAACGTTTTGTAAAATAGAAAGCACCTCTAATTTTGTACAAATTAATTCTTTGGTCGCTTTTCACAAGAAACCTCGGCTGGATAAATATTCACAAGTGGCGCGTTCCAATAAGTTGGCTGAATTTGCTTTGAACAAAATTTGGAGAGAAATTTTCAAAAATCAAAGCTTTTTCCAAGTAACACCTCCAGGAGCCTGTCAAAATATGTATATAACGAGACAAAATAACGACATTGATTGGGACTCTGCATTTTTTAATTTTGCTTTATATTTAAAAAGCGAAGTAAAACACAATAAAGAACTTCAAAGTCCACTTTTCCTCTGGAGTAAGTCAAGTGGGTTGAAATTGCTAGTTTACGGATTTCGACAAAGAAAAAGTCTTTATGATACGATGTCCCGATACAAATCAAAAAATCCTGATTGGAACGCATCGATATCAGAGTGGGAACGAGATGATCAAAGAGAGAACGCAGTATTTTCTCAAATGTATAGGGAACAAGAAGAGAAAACACTTTTCAAGGCGTTTTCCTCATGCAATAGGTCAACTGCTTTGGCTTTGCGTTCTTCATTAGCTCATGATTTTGTTGAAAAGTTGGCGGACAAAAGGGCAAATATTGTGGGAAACATCCAATACTACATTTCCGGTTTAGGATTTAACTTCGACGGTTTAATTCGGTCAAATGTTGTAGAAAGAATTGCCTGGTTTAAAGAGTCGGGAATATTGGAGTGGTGGCCAAACATGGTGGAGGTTTTTATTAAATACGAGAAATGTAATGATGTTGGTAAAGAGTTAACAGAAGGTAAGGAGACGGACGGAGATCCAAAAAGTGCTTCACTTGATGGCAATATCGTCGTTATTTTTGTTTTATTACTTGTGGGGATTTCTGTTTCTTTAACGACGTTTGTATTCGAGGTGTTTAAATTATTATTAGTACGTAAGTTTATAATTTGGTATTTTACTAAAATTATAAATAAAATTAATGTGTGGTAATACATAGTTAATTTTAGGATAATTGAAAGTTTCGTGTATTATATAATAGCTAAATTTGTAGAATGCAATAAAAATGCTATATTAAATGCAAGTTAAAATCATTTTATGAGATAAATTTATCAGTCCATTTTATCTCTGAAAATATCTCTCGCTCAAAATTCAAATAAATAGGAAAATGAGAAACCTTGTGATTATCTTGTCCATTTTTTGTTTAGTACAGAAAATAAACCCTTAGCTGGTAAAGGTAATAACTTTTTTCACTCTTGGTTAACTAGCTCCTTACCTTTGACCAGAGTTTTAAAGACACTTTTGTCTACACACGTGCAAAATAAAATCAATCTGGAAATATTGATTAATTTCTGGCTAACCTTTAAATAACATGACTAAAGTAAGTTTAAAAACATAGAGGATGATATTTTTGCGGTTAAAGTACTCACGTGTCATTATTTCATGTATCTCTGCCTCATATTGGCTTATCTGGAATGGTAAAAATGTCATTAGCTTAATCAGTTTGTTAAACCTTTTGATATTGATGAGCTTATTTGTTAATTTTTTCATGTAAATCAATTTTAATTTCCATTTGCTACTAAAAATCAAAAGTTGAAAGCTCTTACATTACTACAAAAAATTCTATTTTTATTTAAAAACAATAAATTACAGCAATTTTTGACAGCAAAATAAATTGATACTAGCAATTCTTGGAAAGACAATTTAAAAAACGCTCATTTCAAACCCGAAAAATTATTCAAACGTTTAGCAAAATGACATCTAACGTTCTTTCCAAAACGCCAGAATAATATTTTCTTTTAATTTCCTTATCAAAGTTACAAAAAGAACCACAAGGATAACCAACACATCTCAGACTTCTAAATTTTTTCACCAAGATTTTATTCTCAAGTGAAGCGCCCCTTGACAAACAAAGCTGCATCGTTTCCAACCTATTTCTAATCAATTCTTTGCTAAACTCTTCTCCATCAACAGCCAAAGGAATGAAAACGTGGACGAAAAACGAGGTGATCACAGAAACCGCCGGAAACAACCAAAAAATTGAAATAGGGATGGTTTGATAATATTTAATCGAAATGACGTTGCAGTCTACAAATAGAATGAACCCGAAAACACACAAACCTCCTGCCAAACTCGCTCCAACGTATTTAAGCGTTTCTTCTCCTACTCTATATGCGTCGTACCATTTAAGAAACCCCTTTCGAGCGTTAAGATTTGTTTCTGGAAGGCAATTTAAAAGCCGGAGTACTCTGCCTTGTACTTCCAGCATGTTTAAAATAGTCGTTAAGTAGATTACCAAGAAGCGGACTGCTTCGAAAGTGCAGACAAAGTCCATCCAGTATCGTGTAATTTGAAATATCGCAGAATTATCTAAGTTGTTAACCGGAAGAAACTTTTTAGCAGTTAAGTAAATCGGATCGGCTCTTAAATAGCAGGCTATCACGGGACATATGAAGGTTGAGATGGAATAGAAGAGATATAATAAATGCAAAGTAAAACATTTCAGTTTCCAAGATTTTAATCCATTCCTGTAGTTTCGGATATTATTTTGCGGACATGTTTGTCGAATGATTTTCTCTGAAATTAAAAATTTGACAATTATTTTCAACAAAAACTATGTAGACGACAATAAAAACTTACCAAGATTTGAATGAAGCTCCATAAGACCATTTGTCCCTTCGATGCAAGTGTCCAAATCCTTCAAAACTACTAAAATTACAAATAGTACTAAAAGGCTTACTCCCAAGCAAAAAACAGAAATCAGAGCGTGAAGTAGAGTCTCCCTTTGTTTGTATGCTTCATGCAAGACAAATAGACAAGAAAAAACTCCAATCACAGCCCAAAAAAAGAAAACGTGGAAATACCAGATCCAATATCTTTTTGAGCTTGTGCCTTTTGTAAAGTACTGCTCTTGTTTTGGATCCCATTCTATGATTTGGTGGCTGAATGGAATGATTTTGGAAAATATGTGGTGGCAGGAATTGCATGCAATGGCGCAGTACAATTTTGAATCTTGGGAATTTTCCTTTGGATTCCAAAACATTTTGCACTATTTTTTGCTATGAATCAGAAAATGGTGACTTTCTTTTTGAGGAATTAATTTATCAAAAGCTATTGAACTACTGAGATACTGGGCGAACGCAAAGAAAAGTTTATGGAGGAAATAATTTTTTAAACGGTGAAATAATTCAATGTCTGAGGTTTTCCTCATATTAATTCAAATTTAAGCTCAAATCAAGTACTTTAGATTATTTTTAAAATTTCATAGATTAAAGAATATTAGGTACGTAAACCACTTGTCGTCAGGTAAAAACAAGCCTGGAATTTAGGTAAAAATACTATTTTTAAGATAATGGCGTATATAATGTGTCTTTAAAACCATGTTTGCCATGTTACAAAACTACAAAAACTAAAAATTATGTTAATTATGTTTGTAAATGAGTTTTCTAGCTACTTTATTGAAACGCTACTTGATTGAGAGCAAGTTAAAAAAACCAATTTATTTATTAACCACTTTATTCTAATATGAAACAACTTTTTCACAATTGCTTTAATAAAACAAGCGAATGATTGTTTTTCAAATATTTAGAAAAACCAAGATAATTTTAAAATAATATGACATTTTTGGTTTTAGGCATTCTATCTGAAAATCCAATTATTAAAAGAAATTTTAAAAAAGAACCATTTTTATTAGCGATGTTAGAATAATTGACACTTAACATGAATACCTTTGTTCGCATCCTAAAGCCTTAAAGTTAATTTTAAGACACGGGAGACATACTAAAATGCACCCCTAGGCATTTGCACCCCTAATGCACCCCTGCTATATTTCTGCACCCCTGCACCCCTGCACCCCTGGACATATTTTGCACCCTTGGATATATTTTGCACCCCTACTTATATTTTGCACCCCTTCTGCACCCCTGCACCCCTGGACATATTTTGCACCCCTGGATATATTTTGCACCCCTAGTTATATTTTGCACCCCTAGATATATTTTGCACCCCTGGATATATATTGCATCCCTAGATATATTTTGCAACCCTGGATATATTTTGCACCCCTAGTTATATTTTGCACCCCTAGATATAGTTTGCACCCCTAGATATATTTTGCACCCCGGATATATTTTGCACCCCTAGTTATATTTTGCACCCCTAGATATATTTTGCACCCCTGGATATATTTTGCACCCCTAGATATACTACGCACCGCCAGCTTAGGCATAATTGCACCCCTAGTTATATTTTGCACCCCTAGATATAGTTTGCACCCCTAGATATATTTTGCACCCCTGGATATATTTTGCACCCCTAGATATACTACGCACCGCCAGCTTAGGCATAATTGCACCCCAAGGTATATTTTGCACCCGTGAATTTGTTTTGCATTGCTGGATATATTTTGCAGCTCTAGTCATATTTTGAAATAAAATGTAAAACTAATAAAATCATTTTGCATGAAATCACCCCCGATTAATACTAGCTCGAAGACCTTTTTTGAAATGTAGGGTTAACTGTTTGGCCGTTACGAATGAAAATATGCACAGCCGGCGTAGTTTTTATTAAGCTTTATGCAGTGGAGCCTATTTATTTCAACCCTTGTAGGTTGAGTACAAATTGATTTTTGTAATGTAAATGTAAGTGTAAACTTCAGTGTTTTTGATGTAGCGTACTTGTAAACTTTTATACACATACTGTACTTTCTCTGTATGCATGCAATGTGCTTATGTTCTCATACATTTTTTGAACGTATGCAATAACGTGTCTCACTTTGCCCAAATTTTTTCCTGTAGTAATGGCGGTTTCAATATAGGAATAAAATTGGTCTCTTTGTTTTTCCCAACAAGGGTTGATTGTATTATGTATTATATCTTGTTTAAATGAAAGGTTGTTAACATTGTTGCCGTGAAACGTTAGGTAAAATGACAGCTTTGATTTTGCCATACATTGCGTAGATTTTTAACATTGTTGACCAAGCGGTTATTACGGTAATGACCATTGGAAAATTTGAAATTACAACCTATGGCATGTAACATATCATTCGAACGGAAGTAACAAGTAGACAAAGAATATGCAAATAAATTTGAAAATTTGCAAACGGTCTTTGCAAAAATATGCAAAATTTTAAAAATTTAAAATATAATATTTATTTGCTTTTGCAAACGTCAATCTAGTATCTAAGCAGGCTGGCAGATTTTTATTATTAGCTTGAAAACTAATTAATTTTTTAAAAATTGCAACCGAGCATTGATTCTCCTAAATATAAAAATCAAACAGGTTTTTAAAAATAACATGAATTGGATGCAGAGGGTGGTGAATGGAGAAGAAAAATATCACAGGAACTAGCAAGGTTATTCCCCAACTCAATTCTATGCAAATTTCATAAAATTTATAACTTTCTAGCCATTTCCATGTGAGCTGGGGAAACGTAATGCGGAAATATTTCTGTTAAACACAATCAATTTTTTTAAAAACCTTTCCATGGAAACATAATTTTTAAATTTTACCGGCAACTTTTGAATTTAAGGTAAAAAACTGATTCAGCGTCAATACAACTTCTTCATAATAAAGTTATTATTGGGAACTCCCAGTAAAGCTACTGTTGCTGATTTTCCCCGTTGTTGACTGCATCCGGAATTTCAGGAGTGAAATACATGGAGAAGCAGAAAAAGGAAAGGAATAATTGCAAATTTTGCAAAATAATTAAGAGCAACATAATTGGTCCAACTGTAGTATCCAGAATAGACAATGTTTTTCTTTCTTGAAATCATAGTAAAAGAAACATCCTAAATATCTTATACAAGAAAAACGGTAAAAATAACTTTTCTTTCTATTAAAAATCACTTTTAAGTTTTTCAAATTTCTATTTCAGCAGAATACTACAGAAAAAATCAAATCAGTGACGCCAGCATTGACAAAATCTATTGTCAATTGAATCGAAAAAATGATTAAAATCAATTAATTAACAAAAGTAATTGAAAAAAGATTATTTTTTACTTAGAAAATAAAATACTGTACTCGAGGTTTCTTGTAAATAAGTTTAATATTTTATATTTGGTTTATATTTCAATGAATAACAAACTAGTAATTTTAATAGGAAGTCGATTTAGAATAAATTATATTATCAAATAGCTTTTAAAATAAAATCCTTATTTTAAAAATTAGTTTTGCTTAATATCAACATATAAATTCGAGCATTTATCAAACTTGGTAGTATTTTGTAAATCTTAGGCAATTTAAATTTATAAACTTAAAAAATGAAGACCACTTAAAGAACTTATCCATGATGAAATTATTATTAAAAATTAAATCAAAAAGAGCAGAAACGTTTTATGTACTTTCCTTTCCTTTCAAATTCTTTCCCATTCTTTTTTAACCCTTTTATCCTGAAGAAATGAAGCTAGAGCAAGGCAAAGGAAAGCTAAATAGATTTCCGGTTATATTTAGCACCAAATCGCAGACAAACGCAGAAAAGTCAAGCTGACAGGATTCAATCAGAACTCATTCATCTGCGTTTTTCTTAGTTTGTCGGCCATTTGGAGGGCTAAGCCGGGAATATTTTAAACTCCATTTTCCTTTCCATTCTTTATTTTTTCCCTTGAAAGCGATCTTGTCCTCATACAGGCGCAAATCCGCTTGCAAACTTCGAGCAAATGTCAAAGCTGGGTTACTGCCGTTTGTTCTAATCCGTGCACAAAGAAACTTAAAATAATTTTAGTAACGTTATGGAGTTTTAAAATATAGAAATAAACTTTCAGTGATTAAGTCAAAGGAGAAGCAAATGAGTGCTAAAGTGATGCAGCCACACCACAAAATAAATATCATCAGAATGTTCCCTGCAATTCAAACAGATTTTTTAATTATTAGACAGCCCAATATTTTCATAAACCGCTGAAGATAAATTTACATTTTGATTTAAGTCTCCAAAGCTTGTTTCAAAACCTGTCTACCGGTCCAGAATCCCAGATTCTTTAAACCTTACCAAAAACTCGGAGTAATTTGACGCGTTAAAACAAAACCACCAGTCCAAATATAAGTAGGAGTGCAAAATATATACAGTGGTGCAAATTATATCCAGGGGTGCAAAATATATACAGTGGTGCAAATTATATCCAGGGGTGCAAAATATATCCAGGGGTGCAAAATATAACTAGGGGTGCAAAATATATCCAGGGATGCAAATTATACCCAGGGGTGCACAATATATCCAGGGGTGCAAAATATAACTAGGGGTGCAAAATATATCCAGGGGTGCAAAATATATCTAGGGGTGCAAAATATAACTACGGGTGCAAAATATATCTAGGGGTGAAAAATATAACTAGGGGTGCAAAATATATCTAGGGGTGCAAAATATAACTTGGGGTGCAAAATATATCCAGGGGTGCAAAATATATCCAGGGGTGCAAAATATAACTAGGGGTGCAAAATATATCCAGGGGTGCAAATTATACCCAGGGGTGCAAAATATATCCAGGGGTGCAAAATATAACTAGGGGTGCAAAATATATCCAGGGGTGCAAAATATATCTAGGGGTGCAAAATATAACTAGGGGTGCAAAATATATCTAGGGGTGAAAAATATAACTAGGGGTGCAAAATATATCTAGGGGTGCAAAATATAACTTGGGGTGCAAAATATATCCAGGGGTGCAAAATATAAGTAGGGGTGCAAAATATATCCAGGGGTGCAAAATATAAGTAGGGGTGCAAAATATATCCAGGGGTGCAAAATATGTCCAGGGGTGCAGAAATATAGCAGGGGTGCATTAGGGGTGCATTTTAGTATGTCTCCCTTTTTTATTTCTATGGAAATGCATTCTGTTGTGTTGGCGTTTTTGTTGGCGGTCGTGGGCCTGACCTTGCATAACTGGTCTTAAAATTGATTATCGCATAGGTTGATTATCTGTAGGTTACATTTTACCATAGCATTTTTACCCGGGTTGTGCTACAAAAATTTTCTAGAGGAGTTTGGTTAGAAATGGTCATGGTAGAATGAAAACTCAATTAATCAATATTATTTTTGCATATGATAAAATCTGAATAAATGTTCATTGCAGTTCCAAAAGCTACTAAATAAATAAATGTAATTTCTAATGCAAGCAATGCAAAAGCGTATGCCCTGCTATGTATTTAAACCAACATTTTCTTTCAGCAAAGAATAAAGATCAATGTTTAAAAAATTAAATTTGTTTAAATAATATTTTCCGAGTGTTTTGGTAAAACAAACTTAGTTCTACACGGGTAACTTTTTAAAATGAAACCTACAGTTTTAGCTTTATTTCTAGAGTTTGTAAATTTTATTCAAACTATTATTTCTTACACTGCTTTCACAAAATATCGATGAAGCAGTGCTTTACAATACTTTGCAGGAACGGTTCATATCCTTTGCGTAAAGACAACATAATCTTTATTTTCTAACCAATTTCTTTTTTAAACCTGTAAGATTTACAAAGTTATCAGTTTTTTATTTATTTGCACAAACTAAGAATTTAAAATGAAACGTTGCTTTTCTAATCTCGTTTTTATATCCTTTTTATTTCTGAATATTTCAAATTCAAATGGGTTGGTAGAAAGTAAAATAATCACTTCTTTAAATAATCCAACTTTAAAAAACTACTTTGAAAATAGTTTAGGAAAGAATTTTCCCTCTTCTCACAAACCAGTTAGCTTCCCGTCCGCTGTAAAACTTAAACATTGTATTCAAATTCTTACAAACACGATAGGAGTTGACATTGCCATTCAATTACCAATGATTATTCAAAGATTTGTTCCAACCTTTGTGCCTAATTCCCTTTACATCCTGGACTGGAGAAGCTCCAATGATAAAAATAGCTCAGCCCTGACCCACTTACTTTGCTATTCAGAGAAAAACAAAACTTCCACGGAAATGTTGGTTACATGTGGCCTTCTAAATCGACTTTTCTTTTCTTTAAAATCTAAACCTTGGAATTGCGAAATCCATTTCAATCTGTTTCCAATTTCTACTCCTTCTAAAACTGATCAATCCAAAGTTAAACAGGCGTTTCCACATTTGATAAAGATCAACACAATTCCATTGAGCCAAACCTGGCACTACAACATTGACGATAATTCAAACAACAAACTTAAATCCATCTTGCCAAGCAGTATTCCAAAGATTATCGTATTTATCGCTCCAATTTTCAAAGAATTTCATTTAGCGAAATCTATACCAGAATGGATTCAATCCAATCTTTGCAAAGGTTCATGTTTCGTAAGATTAACTTCAACTTACGCCAAAAACAATGTTTATTTTATCGCAGACTTGCAATCAAATGAAAACAAAATCAAAGTTGTTATCAAGTCAAGGCTAACCCTTTCTGTTTGCAATGTTGACAAGGTTTTATTTTCCACCGGGTCTGAGATCAGTATGAAACAAAGCAACGACCAAGCACTGGGGGAATATGCGACTGGAATGCAAAACAAAGAAGAATACCATTTGTGTTTGAAGAGTTCTCCTTTCTTTGAAAATTGCCACAGAGAAGGTCCCGACTTAAGAAAAAATACAAGTGAAGCAATAGCTCGTGGCGCTATTGCACATGTTTGGTCAATAATTTTAAAAAACTACACGATGCAATATTCCGAACAATATTTTTGCACAAACGGGATCTACTTGATTGAAAAAAGACGGTTGAACTTAATCCCAGAAAGAATAGGGATAATCCCGAGTTTATTACATGGCAAAAATATCCAACGCAACATTAATTTACCTTTAACCATTGCAATCAAGTTGAACTCCTTTCAGTTATTTATCTGCGGGTTTCAAAAACGTCAAGGGTTTATGTTTAATCAACTTCTCGTTTCATACGATCCGTTTGTTTGGAGCAGTCTCCTAGTAACAATTTTCTCATTGTTTATACTTTGGCATTTTTTGTTGGATTTTGGCAAAGTAAAAACTATGGGAACCTCTAGTGACAAGGTAACATGTCTGGTGAAAGCTTTGTTGGAACAGTGTCCATTTCCGGATAGGTACTTGTCCCGAAATAGGAATAGGCTAGTGTTTGGATTGTTCATCCTCATGTCAATCATTCTAAGCAATGGATACAAAAATGAAAACGCTTACAAAATGATCTCACCAAGGGAGCGGCCAAAATATTCTACTTTGTTGGAAGTTGTCAATAATCACGTTCCTGTTTATGTTGGCTCCACCCAAATAGGTACTTCCTGCGGAGAGGACTTTTTGAATGGCACGGAAAACTTAAACGTTTTGCAAAAACATGAATTTAAAAGGGTTAACGGAAACAATCACATGTTTAAAACTACTTGGAAATGTGATTGGGAATCGTACATTGGGATTGAGTCGATTTTACACGATTCAGTTTTTAACAATGACCCATTTCCAATAACCTATGAAGACACTGAGCAAGTGAACATGTCACAATTGCTTTTGAATCAGAGCAAGCTAGTCAATCCCGTGAAAATAATGTCAAATATTTGGAGCCAATTTAATGAAAAGGTTCAAGATTTTTTTAAAGATTCTCAAATCATTTTAAAATATAAAATTCTAAACGATATGTATTCAAAAGAAGAAAAAAGTCACTTCAAAGAATTCTACAATCACTGCAATGTAACTCCAGTTGCAATTGTGCTCCCTTCAATGGAAGCAAAGTATCAGGCAAAAATTCACTCCAAAAATGGCGGAAACGTTGAAAAAAGAATTTATTTCCAGTCTGAGCATCAGTTTACTTTAATGGACTTAATTCCTTCGCAATTAATCACTCGTTTGGCAAAATTCAAAGAGACTGGAATTGCCTTGTGGTGGATTTCCCAGATAGAATGGCTCTACGAGTTGAGACAATTTCGGCAACCAAATTTGATTACATCTGGCAACACTTCTGGAAATTTTTTCATTTTTTCATTTTTCATTTCATTTTATTTACATCAAAAAATCAAGCTCATACAGACACATTATACAAAGAACAACATTCCTATTATTAGGTTCTTCACCTGTTCTTTAAGGAAATCAAACTAATTACAAAGTAAATACCAAACTAGTTA
>JAANSO010003407.1:0-11514 GCA_036507315.1 Lepidocyrtus fimetarius | reverse complement strand
AATCATTGGATGAGCTACATCACCACAATACAATCATGATCATCGTCATCAAGTTAGATTTAACGAGCAGTACACATGCTATGCAAAACTAACCACGCAAGTAGGCCTTGAAGCTTGGTTTGCTACTACGAGACCATGAACAGGTTAAAAATACTTATTTCTCATGAATCCCTTTCATTATTATTATTATTATTTTATTAATACAAACTTGTATGCAAAATATAGAACTAAATTCTTCAGAGCGAGTAAAAAGACGTTTAATCTTCTCTATACATTTATCCAGACTACCTGTGATGAGGTGCATTTGTGGGAACTTTGAGATACGTGCCTATTAAATACTAACGTCATTTCTTCTGCCTTTATAGCAGATTCTACTTGTAAATTTGCTTAAATTCTTAAGCTAAATCGCTTGCACCATAGCAGATGGGAACTAAACATGCATATCGATGCAAATCTTAAATTCTCAATCTAGACTATAGACAATTCAATTTATACTACATAAATGGATCCGTAAAAATAGACTAAAATATGTATTTATATTAATACCTATTATCTAAAATCGAATTTAAAAAGCTACTCACCATTAGAAGATTTGAGATCACGATGAATGATAGAGATGACAGCATTATGCAAGGCGTTCATTCCGTCTGCTAGCTGAATCGCCCAATCTAGCAAAATACTTGGGCAAATTTTTCTACCATTTAAAATCCTATTTAGAGAGCCCCCTCGTGCATATTCCATAACAAGGCAAATGTGTGGAGGAGTTAAACATACTCCCAAAAGCCCCACAATATTTCTATGCTTTACTAGCATAAAATGTGTCGCCTCTCTTTGAACATTTTGAATTGTTATTTCCACATCTTCATCCGGACTATTTCGAGCCACTTTAATTGCTACTTCACAATTTCTATAAGTTCCTTTTGAAACCTTTCCGAAGCCACCGACACCAATTATCTCGCCAATCGCCAATTCCTGATAGTCAATCAGGGGAAGATCGTTGATAGGGTTCATGGGTTCCTTAGAAAGGAAATTTGAAGGGAAAATCCCCATTTGCGAACCAACCTTTCCTACCCACCAACCCTGATCTCCGGAAATGCTGGGATCCTTAGAGAAAACTTTGACAATGTTTCCAACTCGGAGTGTCAGCTCATCTTCCATTTTTGCGTCGTAATCGTAAAGAACAGTGTAAACGCAGTTGCTGCTATTTATAGGTCCAGAGGTGTTTGAAATATTCATAATATCCGATTCTTCCATAATTGTCTCGCTGCTACTTTCTCCGTACTCGGCACTAATGTCGACCGAAGACTTTTTTAAATTTGCAGGGCTTCTTTCCACTTGACTATAGTGTGGCCTGTTGTGATGATGATAAGGACTATACCCATCTGCGCCTTCTCTAATTTCGTCATCGTACCCTAAGTCGATAAGATTTCTAAATTGGTTCGATCCGTTGTCACTTTCACTTAATTGACTCATACTACGGTGCATAATTGGTTTGGCAACGTTATTGTTCCCGAGATGAACCTGATATTGTGATGATGTTTGTGGTGGTGGTGTATTGGTCAATGTGAATCCTGATGCTTTCCCAACCGATCTCCCACCACCGCCAGCTATCCCATTATTAAGATGTTGACGATTGGCACTTCCTACCTGAGATGTTGGAATTCTATAATTACTAATATATGGTGATGATGTTGCAGAGTATGATCTAAATTTTGAAGAATCTGGCGCAAGTCGAGCATGTCCTAAGGTGGGTGTTCCATTGGGAGGGCCAACGGCGAAGCTGACCCCTCCGGTTGTAAGTGGTTCCTCGTCATCACGATGATAGCCATTGTTTCGGCTTCCATTTGCTAGAAAACCTAAATAATTGGCAGTTGAGGCTGATGCTGGCTGTTCCATTGGAGTGACGTCCTCCAAGTAAGCCCCAATATTTTGATATACTTTCGCCAGCGTTGAAGTACATGTGCGAGGAAGTTACTCGTAATATAAAAATACTTTTGTAAATTTTACTAAAAATGTAATCACTGTACTCATAGAATTAAAGTTGAACAGTGTAATTCACAAAAATGCCTTGAGAGTAGAGATGTCAAGACGTTGGTGAACTTTCAATATTGTACTGTATAAAATTATTTTCTTCCGACAAACGCCAGTAGTAGTGGATTGTATAGAACACGAACATTATTGCTTTTTGTAAATTATATTTCAATTAATGTCCTTTTCCATATTAATAATGTTTAAAACTGTTGTGATCACATTAGCATACAAATGCCACATCGACAGACATAAAAATATCATTGGCTATTTAAAAACTAAAAAATCGACACAATCACTGTAAAAGGAATCAAGAAATAAATTTTATCGCATATAAATCAGCTAGCAGTCTACATAATTCCTCCTTTTTCGCTCTTCATAAAACCTTTTCATCCTTGAAACTCAAAATTACACAAGTTGGCAAATAATTAAGTTTAGGTTATTAACTCCCACGCAAATACATCTTGTTTTCACTTCATATTTTAACTTTTTTTAATTAAAGGAGCTCCTTTCATTAAATTTTTCCAAATTCAATACGGTGTTTTATGGGAATCATAAATTTATGCAAAACTATAAAATGAACTTGCTAGTGAAAGTGTGAAAGAAATTGTCAAAATTGTTTTAACACTTTGCATTTACAAAGTGTCACTGCTCGTCCTAGCCCATGAAAGTTTCCGTAGAGAAGGGCAAAAGGCAGACTAGTTGAAAATCCTTTGAGGACTTTACTTCAAATACATTACATAGAGACAGTGAAGACTACATCCACATCTTTTAGTGCGTATAAAAATGTGTGTAGAATATGCGAACACAGTCAAATTTTGAAGAAAGGAGCGTATAAAGTTTCCTCCTCGAGAATGATATGCACATACACCACTTACTCCTTTTTGGAGGCTGAGAAAACTGTAAAAGCTGTGAATGTTGGAAGATGAGTTAAGAAAATCTCGTTTGAAAACTAGAGATGGGATATGAACTACAATGAAGCTGGAGCAGTAGCAGAGCCAACAAAAAACTACGAAGTGAATGTTGCTGGTGGATAATAATACATAAAGGATGTTTTTCACTTGCCTGTGCTATAATACATCGGCAAAGCTCATTTAGTATAAGTTTATGTTAACTTTTTGATAGCAAAAAAACAAGCAACCTTTAGAAAATCCCAGTATTCTCAATATACAATAGATTCATTATATCTTGTACGCCTATCTTGTTACGGAACATATGAATAAAATATATATGAATACAAAAGCGTACATGTATGCCTGTTTAAATCCCTTCGTTTTATATCAAAATAATATTCTTTATATCATTTCATTTCGCTCTTTTGAGAGACTATGAGAGTTGAGGGTTGAGACAAGTTGAGAGGTCTCACAAATCCACACATAAACATTTTCATTCATATTCACTAACCACCGTGAACACCCCAGCTTATACTGCTCTGTGAAGAGTCGAGTAGTGTAGAAGAGGATCATTCATGATGACGATATGATAATATGAAGTTTACTTGTGAGCCCAAACTGAATAGCACACATGAAGGAGCACAAAGCATAATAAAAACATGTTGAACCATATTTTGATCCTCTCGTTCCATACTTTATTTATTCCTAATATAAAAACTGCTTAAAAAGTTAATAAGCAAAGTTTGTGAGCTGAGAGTCTTCATCAATCTCTGCCGTTTTTGTTCACGCACAAACCAAAAGTCTCATAACAAAAGATAGCCAGAAAATATGCATAAAATATTTTATATGTATTTTCATGATTATTAATGGAGAAGTTGTAAAGAAAAAATAACTGAACCGGAGTTACATAAGAGGGGATATACCTATCAAATTGAAGTTGGACAAGTCATAAAACCACCATAACTAAAATAATCTTTCAGTTTAGAAATTCCAATACGTTATACTCGTATCTTACCATCCTGTGACTTTTTCCCATAAGCCCGTATTTCTGCATGTTCAGATATGTCAAAATCAAACTAGCAATAAACGAAAAATGTCATATTATAACGTTTTTCCCCTAAGATGTACAGTTTCTAATGAAAGTGAAAGGATAAAAATGCTTGCGTGGCAGATTTTTTGATTTCTTTTTATATTTTTGCAAAATTACAGTAAAACGCAATACCGATAAGTATAACCTAGTTTAGCTTTATGACTGACCGTCTTATAATAATTGATGATGATGAGTTATAAATAAAATGGTTGAAAAGTGTAGAATTATAAATTACGCTTGGATTATGTGTACATTTACGATGATGATATGGGTGAGTTGGTCCGCAATATAAAAGTGCAAAATGATGTTGATGCTGATTGATGCACTATTTTTCTTCACCATCAAATTTTATTGTCCATTTAAGTTAATTGAAAGTACTATGAGGGGAAATTTTATATAAAAATGTAATAACATTGTATTATATAACATAGGTACTACACTACTATACTATCAGAGGTGGCAAGAAATAAGAGCATATAACTGCAGCTTTTAGAATAATTTTTAACATAGAGACAAATTATGTCGGGATAAAACTCAAGTTTGTTTTCAAGGCAAAAATATGACGATGACGTGATGGGCAGGGATTGGATGCTGATACTATTCAAGCACAATGTTTATTACTATGTCGTCATTACTTTATGCCATCCAAGCAAGATATTTTCCCTTTCATGCAAGTGGAATTTGTTGGTCACCACAAACTCAACTTGGTCGACTATTCTTTAGCGAATAATGCTGTATACTTGTTTTAATGGCATTCATAGGAATGTATAAATGCTTTGATCTTATCTTTCAGTTTTTACTGACGTCATTCTTTGCATGTTGGACAAGACAGTGAAAATTTATTCCATATGCACAATCCAACAGAAAGTGTGAAATGAGATCATCATTAAATGCTAATTTTGGGTATGGTTTGAGAATAATCATGTCAGTCATATCTTGGACGCCATGGGAAGGATGCTTCTGTACAATAAATGATTATGAGGACCTGACCTGACAGCTTGGAGTTTTGTTACTCAAAATGGCAGCATTAAAATGTGTCGATTCGGAATATCATTACAACTTGTTAATGATTAACTTAATTTAAAAAATGCATTAATATTATAGGAATATCTTTTAATTAGTGCGTCATTGTCAAAGTCCAATTTAACTTAAAGATAGTACTACAAGAATAAAAGATATAAAGGGTCATGTTAAAATATTCAAAAGCTTCATCACAAAAAGTCAAATGATTTCATTAAATTCTCCAAAATATGTCTAATTAATTTTATGATTTTCCTCTGATGCTTCTTAAAAGTGTCTCTCATAGGATCCAAAACTATCCATCACCAAATTACAAAATAAAAAATTACTGGAAAGAATGGAACCTACTTATGTAGATCTACGGATATGCAATTTAAGCCTTATATATCCAGTTCCCTTTATCCGCACTCTGTTGTGAATGGCGTTGTCCATGGTTACCCAAATTGGAAGGAAAAGGAAAGCGTGTGTCTACTTCAGTCACTATTTGAAGTGCGTATTGCGTATGTAAATAGGTATGAGAAATGCATTTCGAACTTGTGCTCAATAAATAATTTCCCTGTTAGCTGTTTCAGGTTTTAGTTTTAGATAATGCATGGAAGTTATAAATAAAAATAAAGTTTACACGAAATGTAAATTTCAGGGCAAAATGTTGCCAAAATATTTAACGTACAATAATTACAATCTTGTGATACTTTTTATTTTATCGTTGTTAGTTAATAGCTTTGCTAGAGACCCCACGACTTTTCAATACCCCGAAACTTGTAGCATTTCTACTAACACCACATTCTCGTGGTCATCTCTCAATTGTGCAAAATGTCAATGGAAGCAAAATGACTTACCCGATTGTAAGTATTAATTTTTGATAAAGGAAATTTCGAATGTATATATATTTGATCCCCGTTTACATTTTTTTATAAAACAGCGTGTGCCTGTCCAACGGACATGAGAGAGGGAAATGAAACTGAACTGCAAAATTTATCAGGAAACCAGGATAAATGTTCATATTGCCCTGAAAAACAAGTAGTTTATGATGGAAAGCATTGCTTAAAGTGTGGACCAAATAATCCTTACAATAGTACAAGTAATCTATGTGCTCCTTGCCCAGTCGGACATATTGAAGGTTTTTGACAAAACTTGAAACAATTTAATTTCAAAATCTATTTATTCGCTCATTTTAAATCACAAAAATAACAGCAAATTGTTAATTTATAGTAATCTACAGTTTGGATGGAACACCCAAAGACACAGTACAATGCGAAAAATGCGCTGAAGGCTACCATCCTTCAAAGAATTTAAGATCTTGCATTCCCTGCCATCCAACATTCCTCATTGCTCTTCAAAATGCTCGAAAGAAAAAAGATTTGGATTTAACCACTCGTTCCAACGGTACTTGTTTTTGCCCCCCGAAAGACTACAGAATTGTTGATGGAACATGTTTACCAGTACAAGATCGTAATCAACGCGACTCGGGGAGTTTATCTTTTGATACTAAAAACGGCTTCAAAATTGAATATGAAAATCACCGCTTTGAATCATCTATATTTAAAGAGCACCTACGACTTGCTCATATCTTGTGTAAAGATTATCGACAAAATCAAACAGCATGTCAAATCCTTGCTAATCTCTGCACTTTGAATCTACACAGCTATGGAGTAGAATCTTCAACAACTGCGTGTGATCTTTTCAGAGGGGTTTCAGGTGGGGGATCCGCGCATCATCCGTATTACGTTCCAAAGCTGTACTATGGAGACTTTGAAACCCAGTTTTTATATTTGGTCAGAACCATCAACATTCCATACCAGTTTAATATGGATTTTTCTAAGCAGATCATCAGATATAAATATCACACTAGCTAAATTTTCCTTCGATGGAAAATTTCTCGGTTTGTCCAATATAAACGAGCATATTCCTTGCTCTGATCCACCCCAAGTGCAAGGAATTAACAGAAAATTTGGAGCAACATATAGAACTGAATGTACAATGGGAATTCAAGAACTCTGGAGCAAGTACAAAAATCAGGAAATGAATTTTCTAGATCCATATTTGAGTTACCAAGATGAACAAGCCAATGTAGTCCGACTGTATGATGCGCCTGTCAAGATAATGAATTTTAAAAAGAATGGGATGAAAACCAATCTTGTAAGTCCGGACAAGTCATTAAACCTTTTCAATTGTAAATATCATTTTGATTTTTTTAGAAAGAAGAAATGCAACAGTTTGTGTCTCGCTTCTTCATTGTTGATACAATTGGTGGATATGAAGGAGTAAATAAGAATGGAACGCCTTCTCATGTCCGCTACGTCACTAAATTGGACATAAGGTAAATAGGAAATCAAAGTAGCAGACTAATTTCATTTTAATACAATACAAACTCGCTCAGGGAAATAATTGTCTCGTATTGCCCCTTATTTTTTCATTGCAGAATTCTATTACAGAACAGTAATGAACCAGGACGAATTCATGTTCCACTTATAACTTTGACCTATGAAGATATGTCAAAAGAAGAATTTTTGAGAAATGAACAGATTACTTTCCGTTTCAGTGTAAATTATGTAATGGATATGTCACGGTCACTTGAAGATGTCAAGGTAAAAAAATCGCGTCATGATATTTTCTGTTTGCAGCCATTTCTTGTTTTAATTTCATAATAATGACTTTTTAGATATCCGTGTGGAGTTATCAGCGCATTGGCTGTGATTTGGGCAGCAATCCAAACTTGGAGTTGGAACAGAAGGAATGGCCGAGCAGAAGTAGACATTGAAACAATTGGGAATCTTTTAATAATATCATGTGGCCACTTAGCCGACGCCTTTTTCATAGTTTGTTTTGGCACATCATTGTTCTGGTTCATCTTCTTTAAAAAGCAAGCGGTTGTACATGTCCTACTTCCTGATTCGCAACAAGAAAAATTAATACGGGATCTCCTAATCTCAGCGTTCTCTTTGAAGGTAGTACATTACATCAAGTGAGAGTTTTGCAAGAACATTGTCAAAAAAGCTGTTGTTTCTTGCATTCTATATAGATCATAGACATCCTTAAACTACTGAGCCGGCAGTTGTTCATCTTCTTTAAAAAGCAAGCGGTTGTACATGTCCTACTTCCTGATTCGCAACAAGAAAAATTAATACGGGATCTCCTAATCTCAGCGTTCTCTTTGAAGGTAGTCCATTACATCAAGTGAGAGTTTTGAACATTGCCAAAAAAAGCTGTTGTTTCTTGCATTCTATATAGATCATAGATATCCTTAAACTATTGAGCCGGCAGTCAAATATTGACATATTTTTCATTGACTGGGAAAGACCAAAAGCCAGGAGTACGATTCAATCTCCTAATGAACGATCTCGAAGTGGAGGACAGGATGCGGAAGCAAAATCCGAAATAGGTTTGGGAATATACCATGATAAGAACGAAAGTGTTAGTATTTGGAGATCATACTTTGTGGCCAATGAATGGAATGAGATACAAACTTTCAGGAAAGTTAATATTCCTGCTCAAATAATTGCTACATTGTTCTTTCTGGAGGTAAATTTTCCACAAATTAAAAGAATGTGGCCAAAATTATAAAAAATACTTATCTTATTTATGCACTTGCTCTATATTTAGATAATTGGATTCAAGTATTGGGGATTGAATTGGCCAGTTGGAACTCTGAAACCAGGACCGGAAGCGGAACACATTCCTTTCTCAACGACTGCCCGGTTTGCAGTAGCCACATTGGTGTTTGGACTAATTGGAATTCTACAAGTTACTTTTAAAATTATTTAAGTTTTGCATCCGACAAACTTATCACTTAACATATGCTTTCACTTTGCAGTGGATATATCGCCTCGGTTTCTATGAGAGGTTTATTGAAGATGAAATCCAAGATTTCGTCGACTTATGTACGCTTGGAAATATCAGCGTTTTCATTTTGGCTGCAAAACAGCATGGATTCTACATTCATGGAAGGTGATTTTAAAGATACAATACGGTTTTTCAGATAAAACGGGGTTTGTCATTTGAATTTAAGTGCTTTCTCTTCTCAGATCTGTACATGGATTTGCTGATACCGACATGCAAACAATGATTGAGCAATTAAATCGGGAAGAAGAGGATTTATGTAGTAGGAGAGGTTTACTACCTCAAACAGACCAGCAAACTTTCCTAATCAGTGTGCCTAGTACTTTTAGAAATGTATATAGTCAAGTCCTGCAGCCATTATATGCCGTAAGAGGGAATAGGGATAGCTCATCCTTTGTAATTATTAAATTAAGTAAAATCAATAAATATATTTTCATTTTTAGTCTTCAACCAACGCGGCCCCATTTTTGGGACGTGGAAGGCAACTATCAATTACGACAAAGGCGTCTGGAAACAAACCAACTGCCAACATGCTCAACTTAAGTATTCATGCCTACCATTCCATGAATCGGTTTCTAACTGCTTTCTTAGAACATGCTCTAAGTGATTTAGATTATGATGTAAAAGATAAATCCTTTTTCGAAACTACATTTGATATGGAATTTGGAGAACTAGGATCTGATCGAGCCGTTTTTTACACAGGTAGAAAAGTTTTTCTTTACTTTATTAGACAATCATCAAATAGTTTTTTTGAGAAACCAAGTAATCAACTCAATTCATTATAGATAACGGACATAGCTTTGATTCTGTTTTGTTTTACGGAAATGAGCGCACGTTGTTTATGTTCAATTTGTATACATTCATATTCGTGGACGTTCTCTCTCACAATTTTGTTTTGGCTGGAATAGTGACATTTATCATTGATTTGGTACGTGAAAGTAAATAATCTACAACACAAAATTGAACTTGAAATATATTTACATTAACCATCAACTCCTTTTATTTTTCTCCTCTCAGATTATAAAATGCTTGAGAAACTATCTTGGAAAAAGAAACCTTGCGAGAAAAACATTAATTGACAGTCGATTTCTCATATAAAATTGTTCATATTATATAAAAAAATTACAACTACAAATACAATTTAAAACTAGTTCGTCTATATAATGCAAAGTTTGTTAAGATAGCAAAAGATCAATTCCTCTATAGATAGTTTTTGTTAACTTCACGTCTTAAAAATAAAATAATATAAATACAAAATAAACCCATGACCTTCAGAGCTTATAATAACCTGAGGAGGTATAGTATTTTTAATTTTTGTCATCTCCTTTAGGTGAGCTTTTAATCACTGCAGAAGAATTTGTAGCTGCGGGACTTGTATTAGTTTGATTAGGCCTTGCTGGCGATGCATTCTAAAAACAAGATCACACCATTAAAAATACAAAATCTATGAAAAATTCAAAATAATGGAAAAATGCCATACTTCAAGAACCTGTACAATTTTCTGCGCATATGGCTGAGGCGACCCTTTTGATACAGGGATTGGCTGGATTCTACGGGGTTTCTTTGCTAAAGGTTGTGACAGAGGTGAAGAGGTAGCTGATGAAGTTGGCGACGGTTTTGTAGAATTAGTGGGAGTTGCTTGGTTTGCAATCGAAGAAACCACTGAAGATCCATTTTGTGTTACTGAATCAGTGTCTTTATTGGCAGAAGTTGTTGGTTTTGCATCTGTTGTATCTAACGTGATGAGAGGAATCCTACGGGGCTGTTTCTTCTGATCTTTAGATGAAACTGGAGTCTTTGGATCCTTATTAGAAACTGGCGTCTTCTTTATCCAAGCGTCTAAAAATGTGGGTTTGGGCGTCGTTTGTGTAGGAGCCGGAATCGCAGAAACAGGGGGAGGAGATTGAGATTCCTTCCTAGGGGTGGACGCTTTCGATGAGGAGGAAGTACTCGGTAGTAGAGCAGTAGAAGATTTTGTCGTATCCTGCTTCAATTGAGACGTAGACGATCCTGCTGGGGAAGAGCCCGGTTTTGAAAGCATCTTCATCAGCGTCGTAGGTTTTTTCTTCACTTCGATTAATTGGACAGGAGTTGCGGGCGGTTTCTGTTTTTCTTTCTTTCCTTTTGTCTGTGCTTGTTCTTTCTCCGTCTTTTCATCACTAGTTGGCTCTTTTTCCTTTTCCTTAACTACTTTTTCTTTAGGTTCCTTCTTTTTTGCTGGCGGCTTTGGTTCGGGTGGAGCGATTGGAAAGCAAGTGGGAGTTAAAGCAGGCCATTCAGCTCCATCTTCTAGTTTGAATTCCTCCCCTAACTCACTCTTTTCAAATGTTATAATGGAGCAATAACCATCAGTAGATGATGCTACTAATACTAAACCATCGGGAGACCATGTAATATCAGTCATTCTTGCACAGTGAAGATTCTTAACTGCAGCCAAGGGCTTGTTGGATGCTGTGTCACCAATAATAATGTTATCATTAGTGGCAACTGCATAAACTAGCCGGTAGGGCATATCCAAAAGAATTCCTTCCTCTTTACTAGGTACTCTCAATTTTCCAACACACGACATCATTCTTTCTCCCTTTTTGCCCGAGTTCACAAAATCAGCATCTGCAAAATAAAAGTGTTTTAAATGTTTAAATG
>JAANSO010003406.1:0-11517 GCA_036507315.1 Lepidocyrtus fimetarius | reverse complement strand
GACTTGACTAGAATTTCGCACCGTTTTTATACCAAACTCGTATTATCATGTTAATCATCAAAAAGGTTGAGCTCACATGCGTATATGAATCTGCGTTTTGCCTGACCAACAAGTGTTTTTGTTTTGCTGTTACATGCATGACATCTCTTTGTTTTTTATGCTTAATTGATAATCTTTATAATGCACATCGAAATATAAATCCAAAGATAAGCCAAAATAAATGGGGAACAGAAATTGCTTGAATGATAAATCTTTCATTGACCCGCTTATCCAAAATGCATAATTTCCCTTTTGTTGTCAACAATTCAATTGTAAATTTTTCATTCTCTCAAAGATATTTTTTATTAAAGCCCACAACTCATTTTTCGATTTTGTTTAGAAAATTGTTGATAATACAATGTTTCACAAGTGTTCATCTGCTTCATCATTAATTATTGACATTCTTGCTGAGTGATTCAAGCGTAGTAAATATTTCCCAGTGCTTCAAGTCAATATCCAGAGCCTTGGCTTCCTTGCGAAGACGAGCCAGTTCAGCGCCCATAGTTTCATGAATGATGCTTTGCCAAGGGGTAGCCTTCCAATCTTCCAAGCAAGACTCCACAATTAAGATAGCATCCCAAATGGTCCTTGCAAAGCGAAGCTCAACTGGGAACATTCGAAGAGCTTTTGGTTCTGGAACAATGATTTCAAAGAGTTCAGCTTGTTCACAAAGCTCAGCATATTCATTTTCAAGCATGGCGATTTCAATGTGAACTTTGTCAATTGAGGCGTACGGCTCAGTGCTTTCTTTACTGCAATTATGTAACAACACAAAATTAAGTCATATATTATATAACTAGAACTACTCAGATAGCAAATCAATCAATTTTCAATGTCAATTTTTCTCAATTTACTTACTTGAAAAAGTCGCTTGTTTTAAACTGCTCACGGAAATCAGCTTGACGAGTCTCAAAAGCAGCAATTCTCTGCCTAATTGAAGCCACTTCCTTAACCACCAAAGGACCAACTTGATGTTTCACTTGCACTGCTAACTTTTTCGTTTTGTTCCACTTCTGAGGAAGCTGGTCCAGTTGAACAAAAACTGTGTCTGGTGGATCATAATCGTATGTTTTGAGCAATTCAATGTTCTTCTTTATCGGACCAAACATGTTGTCTGTGGAGCCTTGTCTTTCTTTAACTTGCTGGAGCCACTTCATTACAGAGATGAGAGTTTTGGTGTCCCCTTCACGCAGGGGCTGAGTGAGACCGGCTTGAGCGCCTTGGATAAAGTCATCCAAATTTTGAAGGCTGTAGATTAAATTTAATCGATATTATTGTCTTGCAAATTACAGTTTAATTGTTTTTTTAATATCTAAAATTAGTGTATCTCTTTACCCCAATACAACTGTGTCAATTAAATGCTGCTTAAACAAAAGACTCCAACGCTTGCAGTTATTAAGCACACTTTGACGGAAAGATCTCATATTGAGACGGAACCATTTGTCAATTGAAGTCTCCGGTGCAAACCTTTCCACCTCAGCATACAGCTGCTCAAACTTGTCAATCTATAGATTAAAAACACATGCCAATTATATAATAACTTTGTTAAGAAGTTAACTAATTATAGTAAAGTAATACTTACCACTTCGCGGAACTGTTCAAGAGTGGGAGCTTTTTCTGGTATCTCAAGACCAGCAAACTTTGCATCCACTTCTTCCTGAGTCAATTGCCGTCCATATTTCAAAAACTGGGAAAGATACTCCTTCTTATCATCCTCCCAAATGTGAGCAAATGGCTGAAATCTCTGTATATAGTCTTTGGTGTGGTTGATCACTTGCAAGACCCTCTCATTTATATCATTACGCATTTCCGAAATGCTGGGTGCAGTTTCCAAGTCCCCCTGACAAAATCATACAAATCAATATGAGGTCATTTAAAAATTTCTTGTTGGTAATACCGATAGTGAAAAAATGTTGCTAATCTTTCACTTACCACATAATCCTCACTTCCAGCTCGAACTCTCTTGATCAGCGATCCTTGATAAAAGATATCTTGCAAAATGTCATCAATCACGTTCATAAAACTGTTATTCTGTGTAAGGTCAATAGCAGGGGAGAAAACAAGTCCAGAATCATCCAGTTCCATCACCATTTCAAACAACGGCCCAGGAGTCAGTCCAGGATCCGTGTGATCAGCCAAATAGCCAATGCTCACAGCAGCCGTCTTGACCAAAGCGTCCTTGACAATTCNTCACAGCAGCCGTCTTGACCAAAGCGTCCTTGACAATTCCATCAATATAGTTCAAATATCCTTTCCAAGCTGGGTCAGGAGTGTTGGCATCATGAAGGAGTTCCTTGTTCTTTGCGACAATGTCATGAACTTGTGCTGAAGCCTCTTCAAGATCTTTGTACTGTTGATTCCTCCGCTGTTCAGTGGTATCACTCATGGAAAGAAGTCCTGTTCCGTCTTTCCGCTCATACATTGGTTTAGTGATCCAGTTATTCACCAGTTTTCGCAGATTTACAATGTTATCTTGAGATTTTTGGAAACGGTCAAGAGTGTCAGCAATTGGGGTTCGGATCCGATCCACGTAATCCCAAATTGTTGAACCAGAATCTGACCAAGTTAGCTTCTCTTTTCCTTCATTCAGTACTTCCTCAATCGTTTTGATTTTTCCCACAAGGACTTCCCTTTCTGCTGCATTTGCATTTATCAACATTTTGTTGTAGGAGTGAGCAACTTCGTCCAGGAATGTTAGATTCTTCCGAAAAATGTCCTTTTCTGAAAAAATCTTGCTTGCTGTTGAAGGAATATCTCCGTAGCCGGCCATGGTCAAGTACTGAACTTCTTTTAGTGTTGCATACAACTAAAAGTAAAAAATAATAATTAAACTTTTTTGCAAAGCAAATTAACATTTACTTATTTACAACAATAATACTTGTAATTACCTCGTGATTAAAATTGACTACAAGGGCTCCATCATCTCTATTCTCTGCAAAGAGGTTTTCTTGGAGCCAGCCATCAGCCTCACTTTCAACTGTAGCTTTCCATTCATTGAATGCTTCTTCTTGAACTGTATCTAGGAGGTCCCCTAATTCTCCAAACTTGTCATTCAATAAGTCAACTGCTTCCTTATCTTCAATCTTCAAATCTAGGGACTTGAACTGCTCAATGTCATCTTCTATCCGGTCCTTCATCCCACGTGCCCAATAGACTGAAGCAGAGTATGGAGGGAATTGTTGGAAGATTTGACTTCGTTCAGTTATTGGAAACGGAGCAATTATTTTGTCATACATGTCCTATAAACGACAAGATAATTTTTATTGTCTTTCTTACTACTACTTTTTGAATATTCAATGATACTTTATCATCAATTTTACCTTTTAATTGTTGGAAGATTTGACTTCGTTCAGTTATTGGAAACGGAGCAATTATTTTGTCATACATGTCCTATAAAATACAAGATAGTTTTAGTTTTTATGGTCTTTCTTACTACTACTACTACTTTTTAAAATAATTAATTGTTGAATATTAAATGATACTTTATCATCAATGTTACCTTTATTTTTCCAAATTCCTGATCTAACATTACAGCATACATGCCATACTGTTGTTGGAAATCTGCCTTGACAATTGGCCGTTCCAAGAGTGCTCCCAGAGTAATAATAAGCTTAAAGATAGCCTCCGGTGTGTCACTCCCTTCAAAACCACCAACAACAATTGCAGAAAGCCTTTTGTCCATGTGGTCTACCTTGTCTTTGAAAGGGATAAAGTCTGTATCAAATCTGTCATCTTCTGGATCAGTCCAATCATACTTGATTTTAGCAAACTGTCCGTAAAATTCTCTAAACTCCTGAAGCAGATCTTGAACAAAGGCTGTGAGATACTTGCCACGATTTCCTCCCAGGTCTACTTTCCCCAGCTTGTAGAATTCAACTGAGGTATCGAAAAAGTCCTGTAATATTTTGAATTATATTGAATGAATGGTGCATACCCATACCTAATCGTAAAAAGCTCTTTCAAGAAATACACAAAAATCTTTCTCACCAAAACTTTTTTCATCCTATCCAAGAACTTGTCATATCTTGCAAACACCAAATGAGGTAAAAAGTCCCAATTTTTTGCTTCATTTTCCTGACTAAAGTACACAGGCAAGTCTCCTTTACTTGCATCATAAAGATCTCGGAACAATTGAAGTGTATTCACAATCATCAAGGCCCTCCTATGTCCTTCCAACGGATCAAATTGAAAAATGGCTGGACCATCCACATAACTTCGAACTCTTGCAATGAGCATGTTGCATATTTCCCTTAAAAGGTCGATAATTCTTCCAGGGGAGCAGTAGTAACGGGAGTGGCCCCAGATAAGGCACACACAGTGCATTAAGGCTTCAATGTGTGGAGGTAAATCTTCAAATCTGACTTGTTGAATAATGTCCAAGTAGCGACGAAGAGGTTTCAAGTGGGCTAGTATATCTTGGGACTCTGCCAAGGCTGCTACTACATTCCGGAACATTGTTTTGAAGCAAGGCCAGTAAGTGCTTGCACTTTTGTTTTGAAATGATATTTTAAAAGGAATATAAAATGCTTAAATTGCAATCTTCTTAATTGAGAGTTTAATGATTAATCAAAAGAAAGGATTATTACGTTTTCTCCAAAATGTTTGCCAGCTTCCGCACTTTATCATCATTAAGCTGACTGTAAATACATTTCAAATCCATGACTCTTTCCTCCCAAAATGCTAGCTCCACATATGGAGAAGGATTCTTTCCATCTTTCAACGGTTTGGAAGGGTCTCTCAGCAGCACTTCATTGATTTGTTGACTCCATTTGATCACTAAAGATTCCAAGCTCATCCTCAGTTGTAAATCCACTTCACCTGGACCTCTACAATGTTTAAAAATTAGAGTTATATAACAGTGTAAAAACAATGAAGAAATTAAAACTTAAAGCCCCCATATATTTTTGCTCAAGTTACCCTTGTTCCAGTCTTCGCTCGTTCTCCTCAATCAATTCCAGATTAATTGGCATTGGAAGCAAAGTCTTCCCTCGGAGTTGGCCCTGTACTGTGTACAAGATGGAGCAAATCTCTGTAGTCTGTTGTTTCAAGTCAATTACAACTGTTTCGGGCCATTTATCTTGATTAACTTCTGAGGTTACCACAGGACGAATAATCTGGACAGAGGAAAATACAAAGGCTTTACTTAAAGCGAAATAACTTGATAGGGTGAGAAATACTTTTTCAACGAGAAAAATACCTCTTCGACAAATGTCATCAAAGCCTCCAATGGCTGAGGTGGCAAGTCCCCAATGATTAGATTATCCCTGAAGCTAGCAGACTCTTCAAGAAGGAACGCCACTGGGAACTTCTTCATCATGTAAATCGACTTGGTTTGGACAGTCGAAGCAAAGTTAGTCAGTGGGACTAGGAACCCATCTTGATTTAAGTTGATGACAAAGAACTGAAAACGGAAATAAAAGCTGATGAAGACCCCATTGAAATATTCTGAATAGTTGGAGTCATTTTTAACTAACTGTGTTGTAAGGATCCTCAAAGAAATCAAACAAGGAGGATTTGTACGCATCACTTTGAAGAAAGCTTTTCCACTTGTCCGACTTGATTCGAAAGGATCGGGTGACATAGCCATAGACAAAATCCAGCCTCATGTCATGACCCGGCTCGTACACCGGTGGCTCCTTCGGATTTGGCATGTGAGCCATTTCTAATTTTCAAAGTTTCTTTCAAAATTACGTAATAGTGATTGATTGTTAGCAATTTAATAGAGTGGGCAGGTTGAAACGATAAAAAATTGAGAAAAGAAAAATAAAATTGTGCGAAAGAAAGGTCAGTTCGATTTCACTTGAAAATTGTCGAAAATTGGGTGGTGAGGCAAAATTGCAACTGAAATTAATTTTTTCAGGAAATTATTTGCCCAAGTTTTCTTGAATAATTTTGATGATAACACCAATTACCTTAACAACTCTGTATGCCGTTGCAGTACGGTTGAATGAAGATATGAAGTAAATTTACAAGAAAGAATCATGCGATAATAGTTTTGTACACAAACTGTTTTATTGCAATTTCAATGTCATGAATGAATGATTCCACAATACATTTTGTAAATAAATCATATTCTTAAGTTTTTTATGACCGTGTGTCCCAAATTAACGCTTACGTTACTTTATGTAGTACTTATAGCTCATATCTTATATGTAATTGAAAAAATCAGTATCAGAATAGTTATTATTGTATTGTATTTGCTAAATTGATTTTGTTTTTTAGAAACGAACTACATTTTTTATAAAAAGTTTGCGACTATACGACCAAAAACGATTAAGTTACTTTTGGTAAAGGCAAACGCTGTTTGTTCCAGTATAGAACTTTAACCTATCTGTATTTCTATTTAAAACACGTTTACGATATTTGCGAATAAGAAACGTTTATACATACATTTATGCCTTAAAACTTCACTATTAAAAACAGCGATGCTGTTAGTTTTTAACTTATGATAACACATTGAGTTACCTTGTTTATATAATTTGCAAGCATTTTGAAAAACATTTGATTGCACATTTTTTTCTATTAATACAAGTTTAACTTAAACAATTTAAATTAACATTTTTACAATACAATGCAATTAATGACATTTTTTTCGTTTTTAATCATTTTATCACAGCTTTTGTAATTAATTATCAACGACAATAACAACTCACAACAACATAGCATAAACAATAATCACAAAGAAACTTTTAAAAAAGCTCAAAAAGCAGTAAAATGTTTAATTCTCATTGCTTTTTATATACACATAAGTACAAAATTTTGGTTCGAAACTGAATTATGCGTGGTATATGGACAGATTACAATGACATCACTACACAGTCCCTTCTTCTGCTATATGTTTGTACGAAAATTGTTCCAGCTCACACATAACTCGAAGTACAATTTCTTCTTTGAAAGGAAGGGACACAACTTGGACACCGATTGGAGCTCCTATTGATTCCTTTATTCCCTGTAATTAAGGAATAAAACGTTATTTAATTCTTGAATACTCTCTATTTTCAAATCAAAACAAACTTTTCCTTTTTTGATCTGACCTTTTTAGCAATTTTTAATGCATTGTCACCCTCGCAGTCGTAGCTGTCAATATTTTTTCCAGTTTCTCTGCCAAAGGGTACAACACCGGCAGGAAAGTCCACAAGATTCCAGATCATTGCATATACAACGGCAGCTGAAAAAGTAAAAAAATGAACAATTATAAATTATATACGAATTACTAGTTGGCTCGAAGTAAAAGTCTCTTAGTAGAAAATTCACTTACATGGAAGTAATCCTGGTAAATTGACAGGTGGAGCCGGAAATGGAAACAGAGGACAAATCACAGAGTGCAAATTGAGTCGCTTCCATTCATCAAGAATTTCTTCAGTAATCTTGCATTTGTCTCCTGTGGCGTCCCACAAATCCGTTGAGCTGCTTGCTCCTGCGCCAAACAAAACGCTAGTTCTTTTCGAGTATAAGAATGGGAGCAGTCTGCAATTCATCATGCTTCCAATCATTTTTTGAAGACATTGCGGTATCCAAGATCCTAAATAGGCTAAGGCAACTGATTTGGCAATTCGTTCTCCTTTCCTGTATATTCGTAATGCAACCAATTAAAAATAAAAATAAAAGTGAATTTGTATTGTAAGACTAAGATTAAAAACTTTACCAAGATTTAGAGAAATGACGACTGTGGTCGGCAAGAAGAAAGCGGCCGATTGTCCGCATATAATTGTATTGATCTGGCATTGTAATTGGCACAAGGGTGTGTCCAAGTGATTCCAACGACGATTTTGCTCTCAGTACAACCTCTTCTGTATCGCCCATTGCCGGAAAGAAAGGCAAAGTTGTGAAATATCCTATCCGAAGTTTCTCTTGAGATTGGAACAGCTACGACGGAATAAAACATTTGTATAAATTACGAATCCGATATACTAAACAGTAAACAGAAGATGTTATATAATTTATAGTCTTACAGCGTTATCCCAAGGAATTGGTGGAACTTGTGGATCATATTTATGTTGTCGAAAATCCTCCGAAATGCTAAAGCGGCCAATTGTTCGCATATAATTGTATTGATCTGGCATTGTAATTGGCACAAGGGTGTGTCCAAGTGATTCCAACGACGATTTTGCTCTCAGGACAACCTCTTCTGTATCTCCCATTGCCGGAAAGAAAGGCAAAGTTGTGAAATATCCTATCCGAAGTTTCTCTTGGGATTGGAACAACTACGACGGAATAAGACATTTGTATAAATTATGTATCCGATATACTCAACAGAAGACGTTATATAATTTATAGTCTTACAGCGTTATCCCAAGGAATTGGTGGAACTTGTGGATCATATTTATGTTGTCGAAAATCCTCCGAAATGCCTTTGAACACTGTTGCCACAACGGCTGGGGTTTTACCAATAACTCCGGGCACAGCAGACACTGGAATTAAAATTGAACAAGTCACAAAACAACTTATTGCAAATATAGTGGTAATGATTTTTAAGAAATACATACATCCAACAAGGTTGGGTAATGAGGAAACGCATCCAGTGGTACTGAGAAAAGAATCAACAAGGTGTCAATTATAATGTCCGTTCAACTGCTAATAAATATATCCTATAGTCACTAAATTTACCTAAGTCTACCAACAGTTGGCTTGATGGAAGCTACCCCATTGAAATGAGCTGGAATACGAAGGCTGCCGCCTAATTAAAGTAAATTTTGTTATTATTGTCAATTTCTTTCCAATTTTGGTTCCGCTCACATATCCAGTTCAGATATGTAAAACTACATACCTATATCGGTATCCAGTTCCGAACATGGTTCCGGAAGCGCCGACAAGGGAACCTGTTCCGGAGCTACTGCCACCTGGGCTCAATTTAGGATTTGTGGCATTTAGAGTACATCCAAACACTGGATTATCACTTCCATACCTATCGTTAAAATTTTTGTTGAGTTAGCCTTGTAAAAATGTATGTCGTATTATCTTCTTGAAAAGATTGACTTACGTAAACAGGGTTTGAGGAACATTTGTTTTGCAAAAGGGAATCGCTCCAAGATCCATCAATGTTCGAACAAGAACAGCGGTTTCCGTTGCAGGTTGATAAAGTCTCTTGACAAATCCTGTAACAAGAATTTATTTGAAATAGCATGTTATTAGCTAAAAGCATTGATGTAATCAATACGTAAACAGGGTTTGAGGAACATTTGTTTTGCAGAAGGGGATCGCTCCAAGATCCATCAATGTTCGAACAAGAACAGCGGTTTCCGTTGCAGGTTGATAAAGTCTCTTGACAAATCCTGCAACAATAATTTATTTGAAATAGCATGTTATTAGCTAAAAGCATTGATGTAATCAAATTTTGCTTTCAAATGTTATTATACCATGAGTAGTATCCAAGCCCTCAACGTTTGTATCGTCCTTTACACAAAACGGGACTCCATGCAAAGGACCCTTTGGTTCTGGAAGACTGTCCAATTCCTTGGCCCATTGCTAAAAATAATACAGACAAACCCATGTGTTGAATTCATTTGGGAGGAGCCAGTTACAGGAAGCAAAATAATGCTACAATCATAAATCTCAATTTTGTAAGAATTTTGCTTTTAAGATTACGAAATCATAGTTGTAATAAATATGCACGCATTAGTAGCTAATTCATAATAAATGGGATTATATAGCAGCGTTTCCAAGAAAAGGCAGCTAAAAGATGAAAAACTACTTCCACGCAATAATCTAACGAGATGGACGAGAATCATTTATATGAGTCATAAAATCTTTTCCAGGAGGAGGAGATCTTTTATCATACTATAAGGGTAGAGTTTTCTTTGGGGAATAAGCAAGCACACTAGAGCAGAGCTAGTGCTGAATTTCTACCTTTGTAAAGATGGGTTTTATTTATTGCTTACCGTAGCTTGAGGAATAAAATCTGTGATGTTATTATACTTCAAGGTGGCGTCAAGTGCCTGGAAAGAAACAATAAAAGGAAAAGATAATATACATTCTTCTAAATAAAACTTTGCAGATAATATGCAAAAAAGTACTAAAATAAATTAGCACCATTTTATGTTTGAGTTACGTGAAATCCTGTCATCATCGACGGACATTATCCATTGTTATAAAAGATAAATTTTTTGCATACCTTGGCGGTGTACGCTTCTAAAACTGATGTAGCTGTAAGCTCTCGTTTTTGTAGCGCTTGAACAAGTTCTTCCCAACCTAGGTTGAGAATAAGCTTATTATCTCCTTCAAGACGGTATTTGGATTGCATCCGAGAAAATTCCGCAGTCCTTTCTTCCTGCTTTTTCCTCAAGACACGATCAAGTCTGCATCTTTCCTGTATAGAAAGCAAATTAAACAGAACATGAATAAAATTGGATGATTAATCACATGTCTCCAGCTAATAACTATTATCCCATCTTGAAATATCCATTGTGCATGTTATTATTCACACCTCATCTTGAAATGGAACGCCCAACCACCGGCCAAAGAACAAATAAACGGCAAGAGCTAATGCACTGAATGGAGAAAGTACAAGGTTTACCAAATCCCAGAAACCCATCATTTTACAATTTTCTGTTCGCAAAACGAGGAAGATTGACAGAGGAAAACAAAATTGAACTTGAAAAAGCACTTTAAACCACAAAGTACTCAATATTCACAGTTAACTTTTTAAATCTTCCTGAGAGTTTATAGTACCTGGACACAAACTGATTCTTAAGTAGAGACTAAAGTTCTACATTTAAAATCGGGCTGTGAACCTAGCCCTGGTTCCCTGCGTAGACACAATATGAAACTATGCAAAAAATATTTTGTTTCCGATAAAAATGCTTCCCTACTCCATACAAGTAAAAAGCACATGTAGGGCATATATAGTTCCCCTCTCGGCTAAATCAACGGAGCTACATCGGTTTCCTAAATGTAGGATATCAACAATCAATATATAATACAACACCATGGAACAAAACAATAGCATAGCATGAAATCGTTCTCCAAAGTTCAAACTCTACTTGCAGTGGTTTTCATCACTGTACTATAAACTCCATGTATTTTAAATTTTAATGAAATGTTAAATAACCGCATTAAAAGTAATAGCAAGTTAATTATAATTTTGCTGTCAATGTCATTAAGACTTATTGCGTGAAAATGCATAAACCAACGGCACAAATTTACGTGCTTTGTAGGAAGTTAAATTAATGAATGTATTGCATTATTTGCGATCTTATTCCCACTTGTAATCTGACATTTCCATTGTGTTGTATAAAATAGCGTGATGATATGTTAAACAGTAATAATTTTATCCAAATACAAAAGGACATTATTTAGTCAACCACAATTCACAATTTATAAAAAAACTGTACATGAGCAAATGAATGACAATGAACCTTTACAGTTAGTTGTAATCACACGTTTAAACTTTTCTCCACCCATTGGGTATTTCTATTTTCGGAACACCATACTACATTATTCAAGTTTGCTTCCATTTGCAAATTTCTATTTCTGGATATA
>JAANSO010003405.1:0-11519 GCA_036507315.1 Lepidocyrtus fimetarius | reverse complement strand
CATTTAATTTTATTACCTATGCTTAAGGAACTCTTTTTAGTTACTTAATTACGAGATATTTAATGACTAAATCTTAAATGTAATTTAAAGTATGAAACAATTTCCAAGCAGTACAAAAGTGACTAAAACTAACTGTAAATGACTCCAAAAAGATGTAGGGAAAACGCGCATGTAAACGGGGAAAGGGGATTTTTCTGATTCATTGATTCACTATTTACGATTGCTGAGTTTACTAATATTTGTGTAAAGCATTATAAACTTTGCCATCAGTACCTTTGAGTGTCGAGTATATTTAATTAATCGTTTTACTTTTTAGCTGCAGCTATTAATAAATGTTGATATTGCAGTTATACACAATATTTAAGTTTTAATAGTTTTTATTCTAGTACCAATTAAAGTTAATGAGTGTATAACGATTTAACTTTTATATTCATTGCGTAACGGTGGTGGAGAATTAGTGCAAACACTGATGCCAGAATCACTTGATTTTTCACAGTACAAAAACCGATTTTGTTGCTGTTGATGCTGCTGCTGCTCTGCAGGAAGAGGATCCATTCCACCGTTTTCATAAACATGTGTAGGAACTCTTCGTTTTGCATGGTTTCCACCACCACTTCCAGAGTTGGCTGGCTCAAAGAGTGACTTTGCTTGGAGGAAACGGTTTCTGACAGAGTCAGTATTATAAGCTGGAGACGGGTCTCGTCTATCACGTGTCTTGCCTTGTTTAGTCCACTGGGAGTGATTCTGTTCTACCACGACAGATGAAGTTTGCGGCGGAACGCCAGTTCCTGCACTACTGCTGGAACTGTTGGAATTTGTGTTTGAGGAAGACTTCCAAAATGAGTCTCCAGTCGTGGCAATTCCACTGCTGCTGGAACTACTTCCAGACGAACTAGCGGATGAAGTTGGTTGTTGAGCTGTTTGAACTGTTGTTCCGCCATTGCCAGAACCACTGTTGCCAGCGGAATGAATGGCACCCGATGGAGTAGCTCCTTTTGAATTAAACCGATTTATATGTTGATGGCTCCCTTGTTTATTATTATTGTTATGATGATGTTGTTGTTGATGCCAAAGCGCATTGGGATTCCCTCCACTACTTCCACCATTTCCACCAGTAGTATTCACTGACGTAGTCGAACTCTTTTGGAGATTTATCGGTGACAGAATGATTTCTTCAGTTTCAACATCTGGATGACTTTCAGCACAACTCAAATCGGCTCCACTAACCAGCTCGTCACCGTCTTCGTCTCCATCACCCTTCCCCACAAAAACCCCGGAGTCTCGGGGATGACGTAATCGGTAAAAATGAGGGGAAGACCAGGCAGTTGAATGTTGCAATGTGACAGGTGAGCCTTTACCGATAAGGGTTGACATGTTATTGGCACCATTAAAACTGTGATGAGGGGGAGGTGGCTGTATGCTATTGCTCACGTTTCCACTCCCACCACCACCCGCGACACGTGCATTTCCTCCTTTGTTTGACTTTTGCATTGTAGCCTGATAATAATTGTATTGATAGAGGGTCTGGCCGGGAATATGATCCGACTCGTCTTCCCATTCACGAAGGAGTTCCACAGCTGTCAGGATTTTGCTTCTGTCGGATGCATCCAATATCCCGATTTTATCCAAATCTTCTTCTTCCAATTCTTTTAATATGTCGAAAGATTCAAACCCGTGTTTCTCCAACTCTTTGGTGTATTGCTGTTAATAAAAATGAAAATTTAAATCATGCATAACAAATGTTATATAACTTTTGAATTTCTACAATATGTCCCATTTAGCATGACTCATTCGGTTTAAATCTCAAAGAAATATGGCGTCTTTTTCCATTTTAGTCTTCTTTATATTCTCAACTACCTCACTCCCTCGATCAAAACTCATTTCTTTATTTGACAAGAAAAAATGGGATGCAGGAAGGAACATGAGAGAAAGGGTTAAATTCTGACACTGCGATATTTTTATTCTGGGGTTTACCGATACTGATGGAATGGAAAGAGACGTTTTCCTTTTAAAATCCAACCTCAAAAAAATACCAAAGCGCATTCACCCATGATTCATACATTGGGCAAAATGAAGTGAGAAGATAACGACTTTTAAAGAGGAATCATTTTTTTTAAAAAAGGGTGTCTTGCATTGTTATATTCAATCTTTTTACAAAGTGCAAGTGCAACTTTACATTCTTTCTCTTAATATTGGGTTTTCATTTTGAATTTAAAAAATCCAATTTTATTGGTTTCAATACGGAAGCTTTTACAATACAAAAAAGTGCAGTCAACCTTAAAAAGGCCGTCATATTGTCATACTCTGACAATTTGTCTCTACAATTCCAGTTCACAACTTTACATTTCTTTCGTTGAAGGTGTTGAAACTCTATGAGATTTAGTTTAATAACATTAAATGTAAGTTTAACAGCTAACAAACTAAAAGAACCCAAATTACCAACATTTTTTGGGACAGTCTACATAAAAATTAGTTCAAGTCATCGTACTGCCCACTCACTACTTTCACTAACCCAAAAAACCTGATGAAAATGCTACACATTAGAAAAATCCCATATGCCCACCAAAACAAAGGCATGTACAAGAGGAAAATACTAAAAAGGAAAAATTTTCTATTTCATTTTTTTGCTTTTTCATTCTTCAAAGAGACCCTTTCAAGGAGAAATGGACGAGCAAATAATGTTTTCCCTTTAGTACCTTTTCATTCTATTCTCTGATCTTGCAAAAAGGTAAAAACCCAAGTTCTTTCTATTTCCAAGAGAGTTTTTGTACTTTTTTTACCCAATTCAAATTCTACGATGAAGTTGCAGCCAGAAGCTGCTTCATATGTATGAATGTATCTTACTGTTACAAAGCTTTTGAAAAAAATGAAAAAATAGAAAGAAGGATTCCCCTCGGGAAATAAAATGGCTGTCTATGTCCCTTCTCTATCCATCCTTTCTTCCTTTTTTCTAGTGTTTTGAATATTTCTGTCCAACTGTCACCGCTTTTGCTTTCCTCTGCCTTTTCATGACACAAAAAAGTTTGCAAAGTTACTTTGTGAGTAGTTTATTTATTTATAATGATACTTTCAAAATCTGTTTTACTTTATAGTACTATATATCGCAATCTATTTACTTCATGTTTCATTACAGGATTTTGAATGAAAAGTCTTTGAGTCATTCACAAAACTATCAATTACTTCAAATATACTTTGTATTCTTTAATTTTGGCAATTCCATTGAATGAATCATGCCAAATGGCACATTTTTATTAAAAATTCCAACTAGAATTTAATATTTAAGATATTTTTTTGCTAAACTCACTTCAAGATTGATCCGTTGCAGTAAATCACCCACACTGGTTGGCCTCCCTTTTCTTACAACTCCAACTGCTGCTGATCCCAGCTTTTTACTAGATTTTTTCCTGCCAGATGAAGATATCAATCCTTTTCCGTCCTTATTTCTGCTACTTTGCCTACCCATCACCTGCCTTCGATTTTGATTTAGTGCTACATCTCCGTCCAATAATTCACCTTCAATAACTTCATCGTCATCATTTTCCACGTCTTCGTCATCTTCTTCTGTCTGCTGTGAATATTCCTCGTCGTCATCTTCTTCTTCATCATCATCCCCCTCGCCGTCTTCGATTCCCAAAGGATCACCTCGGTATTTCCCTTTTCGTTTATCTGTGACGGCAGGAGTATATCCATTCATTACATTTGCCATGCTCTGTCGCTGTTGCTCTGCTTCCCATGGGTTCATAGCTCCAGCTAATCGCTTAGAATTCCCCCGGTAGTCTCCGCCCGCACTCTTATTACTTTGACGATGAGCTCGCCGATGATCTTTTTCAAATGGAAAGAAAAATATAAATTGAAGCCGTTTTGTTGGATGAATACATTTTTAGATTAAATTATATTTTGAATATAAAAATTCATTTTGTCTATTCTTCATTCATACCGGTTATTCTCCTTGTAGCCGAGGCAGGGCAACAGCATTGCTCTCCCCCAATCATTGCAACGGAGGATCGTTTCGACCCGTCTTCAAAATGAATGGGGCATTCATTATAATTGGGTGTATCTGCATAGTCCCCCGCTGAATCATCTTCCTCATTATCACAACCATCTTCAATATCATCCTCTCCTCCTTTATTTCCGGATAATGCAAATGGATTTTTGAGAACTTCCACATTGATAAATTTAAAAGTACCGATTTGCCCATTCACTTTACCAACCCAAAGCCCCGTAGGTTTCTTTGAGATTATGTCAATCAGGTCTCCTTTCTAAATAATTTATACAAAATTAAATCCAATTAAATTTTAAAATTCTTTACAAGCAAAATCAATTAAAACTATAAAATTCCTAAAACTGATGCTTATCACCCCCAACATCTATCCAAAAATGATTGTCAATTGATTGCCAAACATCTGTCAACATTTGTGATGTAATTCTTTCAGATATAACGTGCAATAATAAGCAACTTTGGTTTTTATCGATCAGTAAAAGCAAAACCACAACGTCATCATTGCCATTCCCCATTACCACTCTTTGATAGCCACCAGTCATAATTATTTTCACTAAAAATGCTCATGTGTATTTTTATTTTCATTACAACGAAAAAACAGAATATTACAATAATGTAGGGCTATAAAACGACACCGCGCTTTCTCTTCTAATTTACTACCAACATCAAAGAACTGATATGCAACATAAGCACTAATAAATAGGGAAGCAATAGCAGCACAACAATAGATAAAGTGAAACCACCGCTGTTCTCATAAAAAAGCTCTCCCTTTCTTTACGTAATATTTTTTATAATACTTCCCCTATTTTCTCCCTGTCCGGTCAAAGTAAATCTGTGCAGTTCCGACTGTTCAAAATGGGTTGATAATGGCTTATAATGATAATGACTCGAGCTACTACCACTATACACTATTACAACAAGTCATAAAAAGATCAGAAAAAACATCAAAACTCACTTTTGGGGTGAGTGCTTTATGACTACTATTTTCCTAAACTTTTTTATACAATTACACAAGGATTTGATAAAAAATGAAATAGCAAACCTTATATCTCAATGCGTGCCGATCATAAGGGCTTGGCGTGCAGTCTGTGAGAGCAACTGCTTGCCCCTGGAATGGACCATTATATTCCCCCTCTCCGTCTTCTTCTTCACAGTTTCCTAAAGTTAGGGAGGAAAGTTGATTCTCGCAACTGTTGATGGAAGTGAGTTCTTCTTCTGAGGAACAACTTGGTTGATGTCCAGTCGAGGATGACAATTTACCAGACACTCCTTCTTGATGATCATTCCCGTCATCTGCAAAAAGCGAAAAAGAAATCATTGATTTGATATCAAAGGAAAATACCGCATTCTTATATTTTCTTTTGAAAGTCTACTTCTATTTGTTTTGTGGTAACCTCCCCTAATTCTTCAAGTGGATTGATTATATGGTCATTGGAAAGACAACACTTGGACCTTCCTCCTCTATGCAAGATGTACATACAATCGTATGTAATTGTTTTCTGATTTGATATATTATATAATTGAAAGTATGTTTTATCAATAGACATTTGTTCAGAGTAATTTCTACTGACGATTTTATCAGAAATTTACTCAATGCTTTCACATATTTTACTGATTCTGGATTAATCCATTCAGTAATTTTTAAGCTAGCTGTAATCTGTAATCTGTTCTCAATTTATATCCGATTACAAGTGTTTCTGTTCATTTGAATTATCAATTCAACAAATAGAACAATTAGAGCGAGAGTGTTAGCTAATGTAGAACACTCCAAAACTTTCCAGGAATTTAGAGACAAAACATTCTAAAAGGATGATGTCATCACTCAAGTGATTTCATTGTCATTAAAACATTGCATCCAATTTATGCAAATCTTTTTAAATTCATTACTAATTCAGACAATTGTACAGTACAAATGTAATGCTTCAAGACATCTTTTAGAACATTTCTTATTCTTTCAAGAAAATCCATTTGTTTTAAAAATACATAAAGACTAATTTAAAAAGAAAGTTTGAATTTTAGGCAAATATTTATATGCTTATCTTGAATTAAAAGCGTACAAGTTTATTTTTAAAATATTCGAAAGAACTGCTTTCATTTCATTCTTTACTGAAAAAGTGGAAACTGACAGCACATTTTACGAGTTTCTATTATTTGCTTTTATTCCGCAAACAATAAAGCAAACATTATTTCTTCAACTGGAAACGAACGCTTCTCCAACGAATAACAATGATACAAAGGGGTTTCCATCAAGCCTGAATTTCATTTAAAACCCGTCGTCCTATGCCTATGCCTACTGGCACTTTTCTTTCTTCCTTTTGAAAAAAGCTTCAGATCGGGATTTTTACTAGAATACATACTTTAAATCATTATATTCTACTGTATTATCTATGATAAGCATTCAACACAGTTTATCAATATCATTTGCAGTTAGTTAAACGCATCTTGTCTTTAATGTAGGCAAATACTAAAAAATAAACGCACAGACAATAATCAAAGTAAACAATAAACTTTATAAAGTTTGCAAAATATAAGAAAGAACATTCTTCTTTCTTGCTATGAATATACAAATAGGAATTTTACTTTCCGTGTTTAAGACACGCTTATGTTGTATGTGAATCTTTCCAAAACTTTTCATGCTATTATTATTTTTCATCTTATATAAATATCTATACTCATTGTATGTTGTAAGGGTCATCATTGTTATCTTTTTAAAGCTCCTCTTTTGTCCGTTTGGCTTTCTTTAAAGAAGTATTTATAGTTTTTATATCTACATAAATATGTGAAACTTATAGTTCTACATAGTCCATCCTACCATTTCCAAACTTTTTACCCTTCTCATATGTTGATGATGCCAAAAATTGGGATTTTGTAATGCTTGCGTACTACAGAGGAAATTGGTAGCAGATGCTGTTGTTAAAGTTTCCTTTCTTTTTTCTCTTCTTATCACCTTTTCCAACCGTCCCAAAATATAGAAAAGAAATGTAATTCAGAAGTCTAACTACACAGCTACACAATTCAATAATAGTGTCGGGAAATAATACTTTCCACAAAGGAGAGAAAACGCCAACTTTTAAAAAGTTCATTCAATATTTTCCCATGTTATGTTAACGCTACGTTCACTTTTCTGTTGATGTATAAAAAGGGCATTGACGATGGTCATTGCTGTCTGTCCGAATATCTTTTTAAGGAAAAGTTACATCACATTAGCCCCATCGTCTTTATAACAACACCATCACAAAATTCCCCTTTTCTCTCCCCATCGTTTCCCTAAACTTTCTTTTTAAATGCACACCAGTCAATGCTGCTCTTCTCTAGCAAAGAAAAAGGGAAAGTTTTCTTTTTCTATTTATTTTTGTGAAAGAAAAACGTATAAAGGTCTGTTCGAGTGGAAAAAAGAACCCGGTGTGGACCAGACCTAGCATCTTTCATTTTTACCGACAATAAAGAAAAGTTCAATACTTTGACAGAAAGAACAACAAAACAAACTCAATCGTAGAAAGAACATGTTCAAATGAAAGGTTTATGGTCAAGGTGGCTCGATGAAAGATTTGCCTGTCAGTCAGTCACTAGTCACCAATAACTTTTCATCACCATCTCAAAAACTTTTCGTGGGGAGTTTTTTATTAAAGAAATAAACATAAAAGATGAGCTGAGTATTTAACCACATTTCTAAATCAATTACATCTTCCAACATTTGAAAGAGGATGAAATTTAACCAAAAACAATTCAATTCAACAAATCATATTAATTTTCATATCATTCCCATCTTTTTGATCATAATCACCGACAATTTCATCAAAATTGATGCTTTGAGCTTGTCCTTTTCCAAAAATAGCTTTAAATCGCATAGATAATTGTACTTATGAGAAAAACTTTGAATGTTGTTGCAAAATTACAGGAAAGTTTCTAGTTCCTATTAAATAGAATTAGTTGTCCCTTTGAAGAAAAAAGGTTTCTAAAAAGGTCCTTCGCTTTTTTATGAAAATTGGCCATTGAAAATAGTACGGAATTGCTTGCAACTCAATAACAAAAGAGAGTGGCAGTTGAACAAAGCTGATTACAACAATGACGGAATGACAGTAATCGTCAGCAACAACATGATAATAACAAGGATTGGAGTAATAATAACTGACGATATTATGCTGACAATGAAGATAAAGTCTCTGAGAGACCGCATGCCCCTGTCCAACTCCATTATCTTCTTTTTTGTGTTTCTGATGACAGCAGAGTAAAGGAAATATGGCTAATAAAATCCTTCACTCATTTTCTTCATTTCCACTTAAACAAGGAAAATGCCCGGAGTTGAGTAAAGTCCTATTAAATTCTATTTCGAGTAATTCCCCCGGACTAGATCTTTTCCCCTTTTTACTTCCTTTCTGGGAATACTAAAATTTAGTGAATAAAGCTATGTAGGATAATACGATGTTTAAAAACGTACTTGTCTGTCGTCAGACCAATTCTATTTTTTGTGACTGTCATCAGAACATGGATATTGATGATGATAATGACATAAACGGAGGAAAACACAAAAGAAAAAGTTTTTTCATGATATGGCCAACATCTTTTAAAAAACTAAAGTAGGAGAAAATATATGTGCTTAGTTTTTTATGGAGGACAACCGGGGACTTACGAGATGTTTTTTGTGGTTGCTTTTTATCATTATCATTAGCTCATTACCATAACTGAAAGGGTAGTTAAAAAGAAAATTTTGTAAGTGGCTATAAAAAGTTGCTAACGGAAAGAGAGATAACTTCAACGTATGCAAAATAATTACACAAACGCAAGAAGTTTAAGTTTATGATCGTGCGCGTTACGTAATAGTTTTTTTGTGAGCAATTAAACAGAATACCATGTCCAAAAGCATAATTTCGTACTTTAATTTGTGTAGGGAAATGGGACAGAAGCAATCAATCAATTCCTTTCCTGAAAACACATTAAATCTGAAACCTTTCTTCTTTTCTGAAACTCATCTCTCATTCTGTTAATTACAGTGAGGAGAAACCTGAAAAGAAGAGAACATAAAGAGAAAGGATCACACAAGCAAGCCATTACTTTTACTGTACAGCTCAATTTTCAATTCCCTTCTTCCCTATTGCCAAAATATTTTCACTTTTCTCACAAAAGAAGATAAAAAGGTACATGAAAAATTGCCGATGTGAAAGGAGAAGAAGACGAGAAGATCAAAGGGTGAGTGTATAGTGCACTTGCCCGCTCCCTTTTCTATTTTACTCGACAAAAAGAACGCTTCCGAGAATTCCTCTTCTCGTAAATGAAAAAATAGTTCATTTCATCAGAATAAAGGAAATGGAAAGCCCACGCTTGCTTCATGAATGCAAGCAATATGCCTTGGTTTTATTTTTACATTTTACAAACCGAAAAATTAATGACTGGCTTTGATTTCATTGTCAGCTCGAAATTCTCCATTTCTTTCTCCCTTTTTTTAATAAAGACTGATATTTAAGATACCCTACCCACGACCATACCACGCCATCATATCATCGACTCCATTTCTATTTTAATACCACAGTCACGCGGTAAAAAAATTTATAGAATAATGAACGGTGCACTTTTTACATTAAGCAATGTATATTTGTAAGAATAATTAAGTATTATTATATTCACTACACTCAAGTTCATTTATGTCAGCTTAATTTACATTTCTTTCTTTTACACAAGTGAAAGGTTAAATTTCATCAAGATTCATCCTCACAGCTACATGATCATGCTCCAAAAAACTAGAAAAAAAGTAAAATTTAACTTTTTAAGTAAGAAAAATACTCAAGAGAAGAAAATTGAGTCACTTAAAGTAAACGGTGGTGTGGTCGTTGTGTGTAGTAGGTTACTTTATAAGTTAAAAAATGTGTTTTAGGCTGCTTTGTGTCTCCACTTTCCTTTCTTGTGTTTGGAAGCTCAAGGAAGCGTGCAAACCAAGTTAAGGAATTCAACCTTTTCCCATGATTTCTCTGAAGAGAGAGACAATTCCAGCTTTAAAATAAGAATTTGTTCCTTTTTCTTCATTCATTCTTGTCTTACTTCATTACCAACTCTCTAAAGGGACTGTCCTCCTTTCCAGGCTATTTTTAAAAGAGAGAGAGAAAGAAAAACTAAAAGAATGTGTGTACTTTTTCGTAACCTGATTACGTACTTGAGAGAGGCACAGGGTATGAATTACATGCCTTCCGGATAAATAGCAGTCGAGAGAAGAAGTAGTGACACGTAATTTTCCTCTTTATTTGCCTTCATTTCTACTCTCTCAGTACTTTTAAAGATGTACCATAGAGAGAAGGGTTTTTATAAGTCAAACGAAACCAAAAAACATTCCAAAAGTGATGTAGACTTTCCCCTTTTCCAAGAAGGATCGTGTATATTAGGCAATTTTAAGGTTTTTGACATTAGTTAAAGACTGAAAATCTTTTTCTCGCTCACGTATGTACGTACCTGCACTGCCTCGGGAGTCCGTTAAAGAGTTGCGGTTCTTTGAGTGGTTGGCGGTTGAAGAAGGGGAAGAATCAGGCTGTGACGTTTGGAACCCATTGTTGACGTCTTGTGATTTGGTTGAACTGCGTTTCTTGGAGCTGCTACTTCGACCACTGGCTCCGTTACCCCCGGAGGACGAAGAAAAGCCAAAACCAGAGCGGGAAGAATCCCTCAGTCTACCTAGAAGACCGCTGCTTCGCGTGGGTGTGTCCTGTTCATCTCCAAGAACGTCACAGGAGAGATCGTCAGCACTTTGGTTCTGTAAATAGCAAAAAATGAAATTTGTTAAATTTTAAATTCTTTCGGTATTATGACAAAAAATAGGTAAGCAGACAAATACAAATGTACAAGCAATAATTCAAGCGAGCTTAGAAAGGATAAAAAGCAGACAATTTCTCCGAAACCAGAAATATTTATACAATTTAGCTTGTAGATTGAATTGTTACGTAATGCCAGGTAATATCATATCATCATCCTTATAACACCAGAGAAGTACATTATTTCAAAGCTTTTCAGATCGTTTCCTTTTCTAGTATTCTATCAACAGAGCAACAGCTGCACGTGCACATAGATCACAAGTAAGCCAGAAACCAAAAATATCTAAAAACTGCAACATTCTCCTTCAAAACTTTCCTCTCGTCTCGTGATCCCTGTCAAAACATCCTGGTCTTGCCCGCATATCTACATTTCTATACTTTTCCAAACTTTGTAATTCACATTCGATTTTTTCAATTGAAATGGGAAATTCTTTAAATTCAAACAAAACCAAAGCCCTGTATGGAACACACGTGTGTGTATCCTTCACGCTCCAAACAAACCACACCTAAGCTTAAATATTACGCAATTCTCTAACCAAAACAGTAAAACATATTCAAACAAGTTCTTTTATATCAGTTTTGTTTGTGTTTGCAACAACAACAGCAAAAACTTTTACTAGTTTATTGAAACCGTTTGGAATAAGAAAAAAGTATTCAAAATGAAATTGGATCTTGCTTCCTGTCTAAACACGTGTGCTTATCTGTCCATCAATGGGAACCTCAAG
>JAANSO010003404.1:0-11520 GCA_036507315.1 Lepidocyrtus fimetarius | reverse complement strand
TGTCCATTGCTAATTTAAAAGTTATGCGGCTTGCAAGAGTTTTCAGGATTTTAAAGCTTTCAAGACACTCAAAAGGGCTGAGGGTTTTGGGGTTGACGTTAAAAGCTTCTTTGAAGGAGTTGGGGTTGCTTATTTTCTTTTTGTCTATTGGAGCCGTGCTCTTTTCAAGTATTGTTTATTTTGCGGAGGGTGGAGAGGAAAGTACTTATTTTAAGTCGATTCCCGATGCGTTCTGGTGGGCGGTGGTGACAATGACCACGGTGGGGTATGGGGATATGACGCCTACAGGGAGTTTGGCTAAGCTTGTGGGGTCAATGTGTGTAATCGCCGGGGTGCTAACTATTGCTTTGCCTGTGCCGTTTATTGAGTCAAATTTTACTTATTTTTACCACCGGGAGACGAAACAAGAGGATATGAAGTCGCAGAATTGTAATCATGTTCAATCCTGTCCGTTTAGACCTGCCGGATTGGGTAAGTTGTATTTAAATTCTGATAAGAGTTGAATCGTAATGCCACATTTTAATTATTTCAGGAGTTACCACCACTCAATGTACCTCTTTGGATTCAATCCAGACTGTTCAAATGATTGGAAGTGATTTTAAAACAACAAAAAATGGATATACACGTCCTGCTCTTTTGGAAACGGATGTTTAGTGCATAAATTATTTAATCTTAAAGACATTGTCATTTATTTACAAAAATAAAAACTTAATTAACTTTAAAGACTTCTCAATAACGGTAAATTCCCAAGATCCGGGGCATATTCAACCTTTTCTCTAAAACTTTGCACGGTACAGCAATAAGTATACCCATTGACAATATCTGTTGTATCCCAATTGACCCAACTTAGTTGATCGCAGACATCGTCACAAATCACGTCCTCGTCTGATACTGACTCCAGCCAGGGGTTGTTTATCTGAATTATCGCCACTCCTGTGCGTGTAGCCGGATCGTGGATAACCTTCCATGTGAGACTGTTGAAAAAAACGAAGTTAGTATGTTTGCTTATCTTTTAGTTGATAAGTATTTAAACTTACTGATTGACGGGGAGTTTCCGAACTAATTCTCCTGCACTGTCTCGCCCAAGCCAGATTTCTGTGGGGTTACCTTGCGTGTCATTTAACTTCATTATGCCGTATGAGCCCGTCCAAACTGTTAAAGTGGAGCGGGACGCTAAATGCAATGGCTCGCAATTTGTTTTCCAAATGAACCCAGTTCCCTCCGTTGACGGTTTGCCATTGTGGGGAAGCGTTTATAAAGTAAAAAGTTGCGTGTTTTTCAACAGCCTTGATTGGGTCGCCATTTGGGGTCAGGTGACCTCTGGAGAGAAACAATTGCTTTTGAGTTTGAATGTAATGCCGGGCCAAAGACTCGGATCCTAGGAGGATTTCCAACAGTTTCGGTTTGCCTTGCTTGGGTGTAGCAATTTTGGGCGTCGATTGTTGGGTAAAAATCAGCTTCTTGGAATGAAGGTCTGTTTCCACCTCCTTCGGCGTCGTCTAATTGTGCCCCGAAAATGTAGTGTTTGGAGTAGTAAGTAAAGTCGGTGGATTCATCGTGGCAGACCCAGATTAAAGAGTCGTTTGCCGAGGGAAGACGGATTTCTACGAGGGTTTTGTTATTGTAACAGGTTCCGGTTCGGGTTACCGTTTCGTCACCTGCAAAAGTTGAAGAGTCTTCGGAATATTCGGAAATTGATGCGGCTAGAGCTACAAATTAGTCAAAAATGTTAATTTTTAACGGTTATTTAACGGTTTAGTTTTTTACTTATGTATGTCAATTTACTTTGGCCGCTGAGTAGTAGTAATGAGATTACTGAGCAAATTAAAAATTTCAAAGCCATTTTGAGAGTTATTGAGTAATGCTTTGTTCTTGGAAGAATTGTTGCACTGGTAGATTCCCGGAACTCGACATGTTCCTTTTATACTTTTATTTTAAAATATGTTTACGTTAATATTTTTAAGCTATGTAAATTCACGAAAATGTCAGTTGTCAGTTAATTCACCGAATTCAACAACTTCCAGTCATTGTTTTGTTGATAAACAGTTTAGCAAATGATAAGGAAGGATTTGGGAACTCCAATTATTTGGGTTCTATAATCATAATTAGATTTTTCGATATTTGAAAAAAGGTTTATCTTTTGAATATGATGAATTAGCTGTTCCTTGACAGTGACAGATTCCATTGTCAGGTTGAAAACTGAACTTTGGGTGTGCATATTTTATTGATTGACGTTGCTTTTCTTTATCATCTGCTAAATTTTTGTGCTTAATAAGCCTTAATTGATCCATAAATGATTGTACAATTATGAACTGATAATTTATATGGATAGTTTCTTGATTGATCGATTGAAAATGAATAAGTGTCATTAAAAGTCACATTGGTCGATAATCTCCACGTGTCTTAATCTTTAAAAATGTTAAATAAAATATTCAGTCTGTGAGAAAGTACATTGTTTCAAATGATTAAATTATGTAGTATTCTTTAGTAAAGGTAAATTTCCAAGATTTGGCGCAGAGTCCACTTTTTCCCTAAAACTCTCAACGGTACAGCAATAGGTATAGCCAGCTTGAATATTTCTAGTGTCCCATGTAACCCACTCCAACTGGTCACAGACGTCAGCACAGAGGACGTCCTCTTCAGATATTGACTCCAGCCAAGGGTTGTTTACCTGGATTATTGCAACTCCAGTTTGCCCAGCTGGATCGTGAATAACCTTCCATGTAAGACTGTAAACAATTTTATTTTTAGATTAGAGGATTAAATTAAGTATTAAATTAATCTTTGTCAAGTTAATGAGCTTACTGGTTCACAGGGAGCTTTTGGATTAAATTCCCGTGCTTATCTCTGCCCAGCCAGATGTCCACAGGAGTGTTATTCACGTTTTTTAATTTCATAACGCCATAAGATCCTGTCCAAATTGTTAAAGTGGAGCGGGAAGCTAATGCAATTTGTCTTAGCTTCTCTTCCAGCTTGCCCCAATTCCCTCCGTTGATTGATTGCCACTGGGGTGAGGCGTTGATAAAATAAAAAGTGGCTAGTTTTTCTTCTTCTTTAATTGGGTCTACATTCGGTGTTAAGTGACCCCTGGCTAGGTATAAATTACCTGAGATGTTTATGTACTCATTAGCCAACTCGGGAGATTCCAGGAGAAGTCCAAGTGTTTCAATTTGTTTTGGATTGGGAGTAGCAAGTGTCTGCGCTTATGTTTGGGAAGAACCCTGCGGTTTTAAAATTTGGTCGGGCTCCACCTCCGGCAGAGTTGTTTAACTCTGCTCCGTAAAGATAATGTTGCGACCAGTATGTAAAGTCGAGGTCTTCATCGTGGCAGATTTTTATCAAGGGTGAGGCTGGTGAGCCTGTATCAGGAAAAGTTATTTCTATTAGGGTTTTGTTATTGTAACAGGGGCCCACTCGGGTCACGGTTTCCCCGGCGAAGGATATCTCCGTTTCTTCTCTGGATGGTGCAGCTGAAACTATGAACGAATAATTTTGGAATTTAGATAGGAAGCTTTTTCAATTAACTGCGTTTATTTTATTGTTTACCTTTTAAAACCAGAGTAAATGCCAGTAAACTTATATAAACTGCATATTTCGCGATTTTATTATTTGACAATGCCATTTCCAAACTACTTAATGGTTTTAATTATTGCTTATTTTGCTAATTTATTCTTAAAATGAATAATTTGAATGCTCTATTCCTTGTCTGTGTCTCAATGAACTTTGGCATTCGCATTCTTGCCGTGGAAAATAAAATTCTGATGAAAGATAAACCGTCAAATAAAACCCTTCTGCATATATTTACATGTTGAATTGGAATGATAAGAGAGCGTCAATAACAAATTGCGTTAAATTGGTTTAAATTTAGAAAGATAAACCTTTTTTCTGTTCAGATTTTTCAATCTGATAAATCAATCCAATTCGGGAATGCATTCAATTTCACAATACTTAAATCCTTTGATTTTATTCGTTTGCGTTTATTGGTTTTAACTGCGTATATAAATCATGTGATGCTTATCTGGAAGATAAATGTATGCAAATTAATGTAATAAAATCCATAAGTGCATAATTTTACGTATAAATTGATTTCAAAAATTGAATTTTGTGTATTGCCAAAAATCACAGCCGAAGTTAACATAGCGAGAAGGTCTGCAAGTGTAAATATACCATGTCCACGGTACAATTACAGATGTAGCATAACAGAAACTAACTGTGTAATTAACAAATGATGGCTACGAATGGGACAAAAAAATACAATTTTTGTTGTCTTCAACATAGAAGGAAATAGATAAAGTGTTTACAGACAAAATCTCTGCTTTCCGCTCTTGTACAGTAACAAATAGGCAACAACGACCGAGTCAAGGTCGTTTTTGTTGAGTAATATCCTTTTCATTAGTTTGGTGCACGTCAATCAAAGGAATAATTTTTTTCTGGACAAAATGATCAGGTTCATATTTATCCACTTATCTCTCAGCATTTCCTTCCTGTGCTACTATCTGGCGCTTTGCCAAAACCGTGAACTCTAATTACACGGTGAACTATTATTTACTTTTTGTTATTAAAAAAATTATTTTACTTTGCCTTTTGTTAATCTATAATCTAGCAATATTTATCAATAGGTCAATTTGATAAAAAATCGAACGGTAGGATATGCTATTTATCGCTATTTCGAAAAAATGATATAAATGAAATACTTTTGAATCAAAATGAAATTCAAGATTTGCAAACTGCAGATATTCAAACTAAATTTTTGTAACGGAAACATTTCATCGGTTATAACGACGACTATGCTTGCTTACGTTCTAGAATGACCAATAATCTTTTCAATATTGATTTGACTGACTCATCCGATTTGACATTGACATTCACTAGTCAATAAAATCATCATCGTTTTTTAACCTTAATGCTTATCAACATTAAGAATACTATCCTTAAATGATTTTTTTTATAAATAACCAGTTTCATTATTATGACTTGCGTGGTCGACCTCAAGTTTTTTACTCGTTTGGTTTTTCACTACATCCTTTAAAGTTTCTTTGCAAAAGGTGCAAATTGCAAAATTAGTTGAATGCACAAATGTCCTTTTGAGTATGTATTGGACAAGATTAAAGGATGATTGAGTGTGGAGATCACATGACGCCCTTGAGGATGGGATAACGGAAGGACGGAATACGATGAAAATGTAGTTCTGGAGTATGCAGCAAGGGATTTTAGACAGGAAGTCTAAGTAAACACTATTCAGTTTGGATTTAGACGGAGTAAAGAAAAGACAAAAATCTTAGAAGAATAATGAAGGAAGCAACAGCAAAAGAGGAATTGCTCCTTAATGAGGTAAACATACAAGTTTTGGGGTAATGTGAAAAGGTTTTAAATAGTTTTTGTTCTTTTCAGCTTGAGAAAAAGTTGCAGGATTTCCACGCACCGGATAATCACTTGGAACGGAGGAATTTATTGAGGTTTCTTCGAGGTAAGGTGAAATTTAAATTGTTTATTGTGTCTTAAAACTAACAGTTTTTAATTTTCAGCAAGAAATCATTCTGTGGATAATGCTGCCACTATGTTCAAAAAGGTAGGATTTGTGCTAAAATATTATTGAAGATATGTAAATTAAAATATTTAATGTGATTACGTAATTAGAATATTCAATGGCGGGAGGAAAAGGGAATTGACAACATCTGCACTTGGAAGCATTCCCCTGAGTATGATTCATACTGGCCTTGGGAATTTGGCGGGGTTGACATTATGGGAGGACCAAGTATGATTTTTATTACTAATTTAATTGATTTTTAATTAATGAAGCTAATTTTTACAGTTATTGTGCTACCACTCGGCCTGTGGAATCCTTCTGCGGTCACGGGAAACTATGATCAGTTTATTAAATACGGGGTAAAAGGGATTGAAATTGGCTTGGAGGCAGATTTTGCATCTTGGAAGAGGTCAAAATGTACATCAACAATTTAGCGCTATTTTTGACGTGAAAGAGCTCGGATTTAAACACTTGACGAGTATTGAAGGTGTGTAAAATTAAAGGTCAAAGGTTAATATTTTCGAGCATTAAAACTTTCTCTATTGCAGCTATGAAAGGGACTTTGGAACTGGTGAGGACGTTTGAAGCTAATTACCCCGAATCGCTTAGAATTGGGATACTTATTAACGGTATGATAATAATAATTTTTCATGCAAACTTTGCTTTTACCTTGGAATATTTTATTTTACAGCTCCATACATGTTTGGAATGATCTGGAGACTTATAAAACCCATGGTGTCGCCCGATACTTATTCAAAACTGAGGTTTATCGGAACCTGTGATAAGAAACGGTTGAAAACAGAGATTTTAAAACATATGGATGTTGACCAGTTTCCTGTCATGTATGGAGGAACGGCTGAGGTTCCTACTACCAAAGGTGATCTTACTGATTTTTCTTATTTTGCTCCTGTAATGGAAGAACCAGTCAAAACTTCCAAAGGAAGGGATTAAAATAGTAAAGTACAGTGTAATGTATACTAATATTATAAATTATGATATCATATAGCTTATTGAATAGAAAATAGATTATATAAAAATGGTTTAATGCGTGTATATATGTACAGGAAGTAATTTATTCAATGTAACGGTTGTAAAAATACTTGCAAATTAAAAATTTATGTGCAATTTTTTCTTACGTAAATCATTTTCATCAAGTTACAAAAGCAATTTATCTGGAGACGATGAGTCATAAAGACATTCTAGACGATAACAACGCAGGCATTCACAAAAAGATTTTAAAGGAGCTCGTTTGTAATTTGGCATTCGGAGAAATGTTCAATCTAGGTACATATTTTTAACATGAAACGGATAAAAGAAATGTTTAAATTGTATTATAAGCTTGGAGAATATTATGATGGATTAGATTTTTAGTCTGTTTGAAGTTGCTTATAAGTCAACTTGCATTTTTTTAAGATGAGTGGAAAAGATTTTTTCTCCCCTCCTGATTTTAACGAGTTGTTACCTGAACAGGATGATTTTGGAGACAGAATGGCGGTGGCGGGTTCTCCTCCGATGGATAAGCTGGAAATTGAAGCTATTGACTTATCTGAAACGCAAGAGTTTGAAAAGTACCTTTCAGAAGATGGGGAACTTGATTTTGATAAAACTCCTTTATCATCACCAAGAGACGATGAAGACTTTGGAAATGATACTCCTAGAATTCAATCCCCGCAATTGGAAGTTCCAGAAGAAATGAATGGAGAAAGTTCGGAACAAATTGCCCCGCCAGATGCACGCGTAGTGGATGGAGCGGTGATAATTTTGCCTATGGAACAGAGTTGGGTTCATTTTATAAAGGACGGGTTCTTTAATGACTTTTCTGTAAATTGTTTGGATCGGCTTTGGTCCAAAAGGAATCCAAAACCTTATAAAGTTAAAGATCTCCCACTTCCCGCGGAGTATTTAATGATGACGCCGGGCCATTTGTCGGTATGCCACGTGGCTAACTTCCGTACACCGTGGGATTTCCACGTGGTGTTTGATCAAAATGTTTTCAATTATAAATTGAAGAATAACGAATGGGAAAGTGTTTTTAGAGGGAGACAGACACATGAGTTTAGAACTCCGCTGGAGTTATTTCACGGAATGTCCAAGCTTTTATGGAAGTACAAGGAGTTTCTTGATGAGAACCCGGGGATAGTTCCGGGTGTGGGGGATTATGAAACTGGAGATTTGGTTTTTACAAGGGCTGTGGTTAAAAGTACGGGTGGGGAAGTGCAGTATTTGGGGTTGAGGGCTATGGTTTTGGAAAAGATATTTCCAAGGCTGGATGATAACAGGGAACTGTCCTTGCTTGTTTATTGTCTTGACACTGGAGAGGATGTTGTGGTCCTGGAGAGAAATGTGAGACCGTTACCCAGAGCATTTATCGGATTTCCTCCAATGGTAAGTTAATTTTTAATTAAGAATTAATTACAGTATTTAAATATATGTAATTTACAGGCTGTTAGATGCGCTCTACGTGGAATTTCTCCTACTACCTCCGACTGGAACTATTCTGCTTGTTTGATGACTAGAGAACTGGTGAAACCGGAAGATAATAAGAAGTTGTTTGCGCAAATATTTGAAAAGTAAGTGTGATTTTTATTAAAATTTTTCATTGTTTAAATATTAATTGAAATTTCATTTTAGGAACTCTAATGCAAGCGGAGAACCACCCGTGGCTTCAACTTCGAATATTGGCAGAGTGCGTGAAGTCAGATCAATGGATCCTTTTTTAATTTCTCTTAAATCAACATTCGACTTTGAAATCGGAGCTGCTAACATTGCTGGAGTGATTGTTGAAAACAGACTGGGGATTTATTGGCCACCTCAAAATGACCTTGAGGATGATGAGGAGCCACCTTCCCCGGGTTTGTTTTCGGATAATAATGACCAAGAAGTTATGGAAATTTTGAAAGAGGGAAATAAAAGTTGAGAATGAGTTTGTGAAGAAAAGTAGTTTACTAATTATGCTAAAGTTGAGACAACAGCATATCAAAAAATAAATATTTATTACGATGTGTTGTATCAATATTTTTTATCAAAACCGATTTTATCAGGGTGTTGATGAACTTTTTTACACATGCGGTTTTGACAAATATTCTATGAAATGATACGCTTTAAACCTTGTGAATTTCTTTTGTTTTAAACTTTGCAATGTCATGTTTCTTAGTTTTAGGAAAATTGCAAATAAATTAGATATAAACAATTTCCTTCTCCTACAAATGCTTTGGGCATATTTTAGTTACCAAAAGCAAAAACCAGAATGCTTAAAACCCTTCAATTTTCCAGCAGTAGCTAATAATGCATAAGTAACCTGCATAAAGACAACATTTTAAGGTTAAACTGGCAAGAAAGTGATTTCAATGTATTTTATATAACTTTTGTAATGTTTTATGCTCGTACACATGTTTTTGGGGTTGAATTCAACTGGCCAATACAAAAAATGTCTCTGTTTCAGTATTTTCCCCTTTCTGTAATTACTGAACCTGAACACAGAAGAGAGGATGATATTGTTGCAATTTTCAAATAGAGAATAAAAGTGCAGCATCATCTTATTTTTATTCTCATCACTTTCTTAAGAAAGCAAAAGTTGTATTAAAAATCGCATTACACATATCAAAAACTGAAACGAGTTTCTCGTCCATGAAGCTATTGCATAGGTATGTATTGCATATAAAAAATCTTTTTATAAACCATCCCAATTCATAGCAGGTGCTTTTTAAAACCCTGATTTGAAATTCTTTGATGTAGATGAGAATTGCAAATTAACTCCATCCATTGGTGGATGAGCTACTCTTTGAATCTTGTAAGAATACATAGTGACAACAGGTTGCAAGTTTTTATATACGGATTGTTCAATTTTATGTGAAGAGGATTTTTGACAGTTCATTTCACTTTCTATTCCAACCCACACAAAATCTTAGTGCACGTCATCTTTGCATATACAATTAATAATTTTTAAAAAAATGTTAATTAAAGTGATTTTAATTTCAGTCTTAAATCTTCTGTTGGCAATGGCAGAGGATGATGCAAGACCGACTAAAAAAGTGCTTGCATTCGGTGGAAATGGATTTATCGGGTCGGAAGTTCTAAACCAACTTTTTGAAGATCCTTATGCAAAGATGGCGTGCAAGATTTTTATATATGGATTGTTCAATTTTATGTGAAGAGGATTTTTGACAGTTCATTTCACTTTCTATTCCAACCCACTCAAAATCTTGCACGCCATCTTTGCATATACAATTAGTTAATAATTTTTTAAAAATGTTAATTAAAGCTATTGTAATTTTAGTCTTAAATCTTCTGTTGGCAATGGCAGAGGATGATGCAAGACCGACTAAAAAAGTGCTTGCATTCGGTGGAAACGGATTTATCGGGTCGGAAGTTCTAAACCAACTTTTTGAAGATCCTGATCAATACTATAAAGTAACTTTGGTCTCCAGAGGGAATTGGTATTTTGATTCGGAACAGAGAATCAAGCCAAACCTGGCCCGGAGGATTATCTGCGACCGGGAGGAATCGGATATTGAATTTTGCACGGATCTTGTTGACTACGTGACAAAAACTGATAAAATAGACGTAGTATTAGATTTTTCAGCTTATGACCCTGAAGTCCTTTCAACAACTTTGGATTTAGTCAAAGAGAAAACAGGACTTTATGTTTATATAAGTACAGACTCGGTGTATGAAGTTTGCAAGGCTTCCAAGACCCCCGGAGTGGCTTTTGAAACGGATGCCGTGAGACCGGAAGATGAACAACAGCAAAATGCTTTGAACAATGGGGATGAATACGGGAATCAAAAGTTACTTGGAGAAGAGGTAAGGAAATGTAAATTGATTACGTAATTACCTTTAATAATAATTAAAATTTGTTACAGATTTTAAGAAGCCCGAGTAATAAAGTACCTTACGTAATCTTCCGCCTTCCTGATGTCATCGGACCCCGAGACACAACCGACCGGTGGTGGACTTATCAGCTGTGGCTCACTCTTTATAAATTCATTCAAGTTCCTGTTCAAATCCCAAAGGAATACCGAACTCTAAAGACTTCATATGTTTATGTAAAGGACGTGGCCAAGGCTATTCTTGCAGCGATTAACAAACCCGAGTCTTGGAATGATGTTTATAACTTGGCTATTGACAGGCCCCTCACCCTCGAAGAGTTTATTACAGATATGGCAAAAGAATTAAATGTCTCTGTGGATTATGACTATGAAGGGGAGTTTAACCTGTTTCCTTCGGTTACCCGGGGCGCTGTGAATATCGACAAGGCAAAGAGAGTGTTTCGGTTTGTTCCTACAAAATGGGAAACGGTTTTGAAGGAAAATGTTGAATTTTATAAGGAAGGGTTTTATAAATTCCATGAGAGGGACGATGCTGCCCATCAGATTGTTCGGTATGTGATTCCTAAACATAAAAAAGGACCTTTTCTTCAGTTGGTTGATCAATTAGTGGCTGATAAGAATCTTCAGTTGAAGGATATAAGTAAGTTGCATTGATTACTATGCAAATCATCTTAATTAAAAAGGCATTTAAAGTTGTTTGTCTTTTATTTAGTGAAAGAACCAGAGAAGGAAGTCACAGCGGAGCAGCTTTTTGAAGAAATGCAATTCAAAACTGAACTTTAAATAATTTACCTTTGTACTTATAACTTCTTTTGTAATTGCTTTTAACTTTTAATAAATTTTAAGATCTCTATTTGCGTAGATAAAAACGGTTAATCATGCACAAGGCTCAAACATTTGCGGTTAATAGCTTTGGTTAAATAATTAATCTGGAAAAAAGCAACATAAATACTATCTTTACAACTTTTCCCATGTCAAGTACCGTTCATTCATAAATTAGCATAAGATAGGTCTATATAAGTAGGATGTATTTATGAGGCTTGTCAACTTTGCGTGTCATTCATTGTTTCCCAACTGTCAGTTTCGGTACTATTTTTTAAAAATGATTATCACAAACAATCTCGTAAAAGTAATTCGTCAAGAGTTTGAATACCTCGAGAAATG
>JAANSO010003403.1:0-11521 GCA_036507315.1 Lepidocyrtus fimetarius | reverse complement strand
ACTATAATCCTTTTTTAACCATATTCAAAGACGTCATCTTTCTCCTGCGTACCTTTATTTACACGCAATTCCTAGATTTACCCAACTCCCTTTGTCTTTCTTTGACAAGTTTTTTATACTTACGGCTTACTTTTGGTAAAGAACTGTCTTTTCCGACGGCTATCCATCCATCTAAAAACAGACTAGTAATTTTACTTATTACTCCAGAACCAAACAGTTCAATTCATTTAAAAACAAACTTTTTTACTTGCTAAACTCATTTCATATCATGATGAGCTACAAAGAGGAGCGTAGCAGCGGTAGCATTGGCAAACCATTCATCTATGATTTTATGTATCAAACGATGTAATCCTTTACAACTCTTCTTTCTTCCCTTTGTACAAAGTATAAAATGAACTTTTTTCTCTTTTTTTTAACTCATTCGCATTCAACCCATTTCTCTTCTTTTTCTCCGTCGTGGTGACTGTATTAGAATTGCCATCATCATCATGATCATCATTTCATCAAAAGCTCTCACACACAGCTTAGCTTTAAACTTTACTTACCACTCACACAAGTCAAGTCGAAGGAACGTATCCATCCCAATATCGCATCATTCCGTAGTCAACTCTTGACTAAAATCTCTTATTCCTCCTTCACTTCACTCTCTCTATTCAGCTCGGCAATAATAATGTCTTTTTTCTCTATTTTATGATGATGTCTGTCTACGTGTGTGTAAAACCCTAGTAATCCATAATGTAATGTAAGTAATGCATGTATTTATTTGTTATAGACTCTTCATCTCATCATCATCGTCTCTCTTTCTCTATTTCATTTCTCTTTCCTCATTCTCTCATTTTCTAACCAAAAAGGAACATAGAAATTAGTATTTGTTATATTCATTAAGTAAATATCCCCGTGTGTGAGTGAGTGTGTGTGTTATTTCTGTGTTTTATGTTATGTGTAATACCCAGCATTTATGTTTTGTAAAAAAGAATTGCCTATGATGACTACTGACTAAAAGGATAGAATGAAAAAACACTATTTTCTGTCTGTAAAAAGACTCTTGAACTCTTCTCCGTACATCATTTTGTTATAAAAGCATATACATCCTAAAATGTAAATGTATTTTTCACTTTTTTGTTAAACTAAAAAGATTGTTGCTGATGAGTTAAGCTCTCCTTTGGTTTGTATGTGTAAAAAGCAAAAAGTTTATGCAGTTTTGTTAGTCTTATCATCCCTATTGGAATCACACTAGAAAGGAATGGAAAGTCTGAAAAAAGTAAAAGCACTTTACTAGGAGGCTAGAAGAAGGGGGAATCTATTATGATGATATGATAATAATGATTACCACTAGGATGACGGTCAGGGGATGATGGTCATCANAATCACACTAGAAAGGAATGGAAAGTCTGAAAAAAGTAAAAGCACTTTACTAGGAGGCTAGAAGAAGGGGGAATCTATTATGATGATATGATAATAATGATTACCACTAGGATGACGGTCAGGGGATGATGGTCATCAACAGCAAAAGCTTCTCAGTAAATAGGATCAAACTCAGGAGGATGATAGTATCATGATAGGATCATCGTCAACATCTCCCTTTCCTGATACATAAAACAGAGTCCTGCAGGAAAAAAACAAAATTTTCCCAAATCAAAAAGAAGAAGAAATAGAGGAAGTCATGCACATCATTTGGATTGGAAATCAGTAGCAAAATTATTCGCAAAAGAGATTTTAATTTTCAAAAAAATCGCACAAAAATAATAACATCTCTGCAAAAGAAAGGGAAAAATTGACGAGAGGAGAATTTATTGCAGCCATCATCATCTAGATCTAGTCAACAAAAATATTTATAATTTATTGTATGTAAATTGAAGAGAAAAAGATGAATATAAAGTTGTTTGTTTGATGATGATTTGCTCTTTTTTCCCAGCCTGTTAAAAAAACGCTCAAGTTGTTGTTCCACAGTTTTGTTCCATGTTTATATCGTGTATGGAGAGATGATGTCAATGTGAAAGATGTGATTATCTATGGGATGGATGATGGTTTGTTGTTATTGTGGACTACGCTGATTGCAGTGATGATGATTATGATTTCATCTCCAACACCGTAGTCCTCTCCTATGATCATCCTCAACTCAATTTAATTAACTGTGTACATATTACTTTGCCCCCGACAACATTTTCGCCATATCAAAAGCAATCCATCCATCGTCATCATCGCAGTTGTCGTGATTGTCCTCGTCAGTCAATATTCACATATTTATCATAATTGGAAGCTTTGTACGCAGAATCTGCAGTTTGCAAATGACTAAAAAAGAGCTGTATTATAACTACAGGAGCAGTATCATCATCAGCAATAGATTTGCTTAATTTCATCGTTTTGTTTTCTGCAAAGAGTGAATCAAAAAGGAGAAAGGCTTTTGCTACATGGTTAGTCACGGGAATGAGCTGACGACGATCATCATCATGATGAGTAATTTTTTGAAGATGTAAATCTGCAAAGAATTGTGCAAAATGACTTTCATCAGTTTTGATGCGTGTACATATAGTCCGAAGAAAATTTCCATGTGAAATCTTTTCAAAACTTGTCATTTGATAATTGTGTCTTGAAAAAGTCCGGGAAAAATATCTAATTGGTAGCAAAAAAGCTGAGATTTTCTCAGTGACTGAAAATGATATAATTTTTGGCAATAAATTTTGTGAAATTTGTGTCTATAGAGTAGTAAGTGTGTGTGTGATTTGTATAAAAGAGGATTTTTTTCCATCCAATCTAACCCCACTTTCACTCAAAATCACGCAACCAAAAATGGAAAAGGTTGCAGTGGTTGTTGAGAGAGTGTCAAACTATCGTCATCATCAACACTCTGATCAACATTGTCCATCCTCTTCGTCACCACAAGAAATATTTTTATGAATCATCTTTAAAAGTCCATAGCTTTCATTATTTTCTTTGATTATTGCTACTTTGCTACATGTCACCAAAATGTAAAAGTCCGAGAAAGGAATTCCATTCCTTCGTCAACAACAGCGATTCGTTAACTTGATAGATGAGATGAATATTTTTTAAAGGAAAAAGAAGAATTTTATTTTGCAAAGATATTTAAAAATCATCAGTCTTCCATAAAGATGAAATTCAATTGTACATGTGCTTGCTCAATAGTGGCTTTGAACTTTAAATTGTTTTAAGTGAAGATTGACCTACACACGACACGCGTAAAATTTTCGATTGCCTATGTATATGTAAATCAAAGAAAAAAGTTACAAGAGCATTGCCAAAAGAAAGTAGTGATAAAGAAGCTATGTAGGTAATTAATTTATTCCAGTTCAAGTTCTCTTTCAAATATAAAAGTGCGATATAATAATTATTATTGGGCCTGAGATAGCAGAGAAAATATGAATTTGCATTGAATGCATTCCAAAAGTGCTTGTGCTTTGTTGACATCTTCACATGGCACGATAGGAGTAAAGCAAACCCACTGATTAAATCAACGAAGTTTGTGGCTTACTTCCTGCCTCTTCTTTTTTACAATAATTTTCTTTCTATTTCGAAAATAATTCGAAACACGATCGAGTCATTCGACAATTAGTCTCATTTTGAAAAATAATATAGACCACACTCCACTCTTGTTAGGTACTGTACAAAACATCTTCTCATCTCAACCAGATGAAGAAGAGTGACTTGGCCTTGAGTAGTTGTAGAAGAGTTCTTTCCTGCTAGATTTCCACAAAAGGGGAGAGCTCCAATTCAAAATGTTTCCAGCAGCGTCTAATGCAGACTTGCTGGGCCATCAGTCTCCCTACGACTTTACGTCTGGGGAGAATGAAGGGAAATGGAAAGGATTGTTCGTTAACGGTCTGAAAAAGGTATGCAAGTAATATAATCAAATTAGAAATGTTAAATTACTTAATTTATGCTGGAATGGGGACACTATAGGTGATGCATCAAGTTGGGCATAACATGAAAGCGAAAGAGGATGCATTTGAGTACCTTGAGAAACTCATTATTCAGTTACTGGGCATGATCTGCAGCCGCCCATCGCCTCATTCCGTTCAAGAAGTTCAAGACAGATTACAAAAATTATTCACACCTCCGATTGATGGGTGGGTGATCGACGTTGCTACCAATGCTGTTAAGCAAGGGAAAAAGAAGCCAGTCTTCCCGTTGGAAAAAATTCATCCACTTCTCAAAGTAAAAATATGAAATGCTCATATTTGTTGGAAAATTTGCAAAAAATATTATGTTTTAAACCGTAACAATTTGTATTTTCAGGAAGCCTTGCAACATAGAGTTGATCAAAGTGTCACACATTATATTTGCGTAGTTTTGGAATACATTGCTAGTGATTTGCTCAAGCATGTAAGAATCGCATACATTTTGAGTTACACAACTATTAATAGACTCCGGCAGAATATTTTTAGTACATGTTTTTACGGTTAGAAATAACCTTCTAAGGTTGTACGTATTTTGGGAAAATATCAACATACATATATTTGTCATTTTTCTAGTAGAATGACATTTCTTGATACGTTCAAGTTGGATTGTGAGTTCAATTTCGTGAATAATTAAGCAAAATGTTACTTTAAAAACCGTTTGGAAAGAATTTGCCATGAAATTGGCGTCTAAACCACAAAAATTGGTAAATTTTGCAGGTTTTATTTACATAAATATTTATTGACATATTCTGCTGGAGTCTATTTATAGTCTATAAATGTCAATATTATGAAGGCTCAACATTTACAATTGGAATCCATTTTGCGCTTGAATTTAACAGGTCGTCTTAAAGTACGTGAAATTAAGTCGACACCGAGAGTTTTCCACTCAGGACATTAGAGCTGCCATGTGTTATTGATAAGGTATTTTGTGACCTTTTTAAACTTGGTGATACATTTTCTGTAAGAGAAGAAGTAGATGAGCCCGTCTCCAGAAATTCCTTAACGTACAGTGAAGTCGTTGAGGATTTCATGGCCTGGGAAAGACAGTACCTTCGTGATCTCCAAATGCTATTGAAAGTGTTCCGTGAGCAGTTAGCTTATAAGTTGGAGCAAGAGAATGAAGTGAGTGACACACACAGATAAATGAGATGCCTGTTACCTGAGATTTGCTTTGAATACACGTTTAACTTTTTCGATAGGACTTGGAAATGGTATTCCAATCACTGGAGGATATTGCAGAGTTGACAGTATCGCTCATCAGTCAGTTGGAAGATGTTGCAGAAATGACAGACTCTAATCAAACGCCTTTAATTGGAGTTTGCTTTCTGGAAACAGCCGAGGTACAATGAGTCTTAATTAGTCATTTTTACAGAGTTTTAAAGCGATTCTGAGCAAATCTAGTAATAAATTTTATTTTGCACTTAGAATTGGGAGTTTGAGGTGTACGACAAATATGCAGATGCCTTTGACTTTGACTGTAGAAGAATGCTGGAAGAACTCCTTTGTCGGCCTGACATTGAAGTAATTTAGTCACCAACAAATGCAAATCCTCTTTATTTTTTAATGATTATAATGTTTTGCTACATTATATTTACTTCCAGAAATGCGTATCCACTGCTGGTCATGGATTCGTTGAGGCCGTCAAGTTTTACTTTCCTAAACTTCTCCTCGAGCCATTTTATCACTGTAGACAGTATTTTGACTATATTTCGGTGAGAGCTTGGCCCAAATTTATTTATCCATCAAACAAAGACCAAAATTTATTCATGATAATATGAACATTTTATATTTCAGTTAATGTTCAAAGTTAACTCAATGTCCAAAGGACAAAAATGACTTTGATCAAGCCTTGAGCGTGCTCACTCCACTCAAAGGAGGAATGGAATCCTTAAGAATACCAATTCGACCTGTAAAGTAAGTTTTCCAAGCGGTAATTAGCATTTAGTATATTATTATGGCTTTCCTGTAGTTATAATTTAATTTTAAACCATTTTACAGTGATATATCAATGAGGTTAGCAGGCAAAGGGAATAAGGAAGTTGCTGTGCAAAAGTTCACAGAAATGAAGTCACTTGTCGAAGGTTTCGACGATTCCCTAGGGCAGTCATATTTTAACGAGTTTCTTTGCGGTAAGCAAAATTATTTACGCGAGAGGAAAATTCTAAAAATTTTAGTCATTATTAATAATTTTCACTAATTTATTATTAGAGGATAACTTCCAAAAGGTGGGATCTGGCCGGAAACCTTCCGAACGTCATGCCTACCTGTTTGATGCCTTCATTTGCCTTTGCAAACCCAGTTACGGACGGATGCGAACGTCTGTAGTAACTGGAGGGACTCAATTTGACTATCGTCTCAAAGAGTATTTTTACCTTACCAAAGTTGAAGTTCGTGATAAAGAGGACACAGATGAGTGGAAAAATTTATTCGAAATTGTTCCGCGAAATCAACCTTCTGTAATTCTCGCAGCGAGATCCTATGAAGAAAAGTCCAATTGGATGGGAGCCCTAGTCATGCTCACAACCAAAAGGTAAATTTATCTAAACTTTAATGAAAACCAATCAGAATTTACAGCAATTTTAAAATAAATTATAATTTAATTCCAATTTAGCATGCTGGATCGCATATTGGACAGAATTCTATTGGATGAAGAAAAGAAGCATCCTTTAAGACTTCCGCCTGCCGACAAATATGAATTTGCCGTTGAGGATTCTGACGATAACATAATCTTTGACAAAGACAATGGCAATCACTTTCTTTTAAAGGTTTGTTAAAACATAAATGTAGTCTTTTTCTGGAATGCATATAAAGCTGAATGGGTTTTAAATTTTAAAATTATTTTAACGCGATTGCAGGGTGCTACTCTGACAAAGCTTATCGAGAGGCTTACTCACCACCAATATTTTGACCCTAACTTTATCAATACTTTCCTCACCACATATCGTAGTTTCTGTTCTCCTCATGAGTTCTTGACCCTGTTAGTGAAACGATTTGAGATTCCAGATCCTGAATTTCCTCAAGATGAGTCCGAATCAATCCACACGAGAGAAATGATGAAGCGGTTTAGGAAGGAATATAGGCGACATGTTAAGCTTCGTGTTCTTAACGTAATGAAGCAGTGGGTGCTTCATCATTTTTACGATTTTGAGAGAGATCCCACTCTTAAAGAAAGACTAGAAGAGTTTTTAGATAATACGGATGAGTCAAAACGGAGTATTTTTGAGTCAGTTAAAAAATGCCTCAGAAAAGCCGTAAGTTAACAACAAAGAATTTTCTAAAAATCCAACTTGCCAAAAACGATATCGTGCAATAACAATAAGAAAATGTTAACTGTTTTAATCTTTTAAAGGTTGAAAATAGCAACAACGAGCAAGAACGGATGTATCACGCTGTGAAATCTGCCCCACCAATCGAATACCATATCAAATGCCCAATGAGTGAATGGAACATTTTAACAGTATGACACTTTACTAATAATCGAGCTTATCCTTAACTTCTTTTAAGATTGAACTGGAATGTAAATAAATTAAAATGATTTACTTTTATGAAAATCTTTAGCTCCATCCAATTGAGCTGGCTCGCCAACTAACTCTTTTGGAGTTTGATTACTACAGAGCAGTGAAACCTTCTGAGTTGGTTGGGAGCGTATGGACAAAAAAGAACAAGGAAGAGCTTTCTCCAAATCTTTTAAAAATGATTAAGCATACAACAAACGTTACACGCTGGTTTGTACGAACGATTGTAGACGCTGAAAACATCGAAGAACGCATAGCAATAGTGTCGCGAATTTTAGAAGTGATGATTGTGATGCACGAACTAAACAATTTTAACGGTGTGCTAGCCGTTGTAAGTGCCATGGGTTCTGCATCAGTCCACCGACTCAGTTTTACGTGGCAGTGTATCCCTCCAAAATTTCAGAAAGCTTTGGAGGAAGCACAGGATCTTCAAAATGATCATTACAAGAGATATCAGGAGAAGCTCAGATCCATTAATCCGCCTTGTGTTCCTTTCTTTGGTGAGCTCAAATTATTGCAAAAACGTCCATGTTTTAAATATGAAATGATTAAATTAAATTTGCAGAAACAATATTTTCATTATGTCATTTCTTTAATACAGGAATGTACCTGACAAATATTTTACACATTGAGGAAGGCAACCTGGATTTCCTCCCTAACACAGATCTCATAAATTTTGGAAAACGGAGAAAAGTTGCTGAGATTACCAGTGAAATTCGTCAATTCCAATATTCTCATTATTGTTTTTCTGTAGAGGCAAAAATTCGAGAATTTATTGAAAAAATTCAACCCTTCCCAGTGGAAATGACTGAAAACGATATATCAGACTATTTATTTAACAAGTCATTGGAAATTGAGCCAAGAGGGTCTAGGCAAGCGCCAAAATTTGTAAGTAACCTCACAGTGAAACCAAATAGAATCTCGAATTTCTCTGGAAAAGATTATATATTAAACCAACGCCATTTATATTACTTGTTTTTTAGCCACGAAGGTGGCCGGAACTAACACTCAAGTCACCTGGCATCAAGCCACGTCATTTACCTGGAAGGTCTCATCCAGCACCATTGTTGCCCTTTCCTAGCACATCACAATTTTCCCTGCACTCCTCCTCTTCCAGGATGACACTGGACTCCGAGTTGGATTGTGTTATAGGAAATAATACACCTACCAAAACGCTCACACCTTTATCCAATCCATCTACAACATCACCTCAAGATCAATCTTGGGATAATTCTGTTTTCGCCAATGTGATAATCGGTCATCCAAGTACGTATTTATTTCTTAATCTTATAATATTATGATAGTATGCAGTAAGTAACATATTTCTAAATATTTTGATGGTATATTTTCAGATAACCAATCCCCAGTGTCAACAATATCCTTGGATTCTTTCTGTGTACATCCTCAGTCATTTTTTCCACATAATTCTATTTCTACCAACCCAACACCGCCACCTCTTCCACCAAGAAGAACGCGAGATGGTTCATTAAGCGATTCTATTTCTCCTAGAGTAAGAAATTATGCTTGTTTAGTCAATTTTCCAAACAATTGTACATGATTTCTAATAAATGTCAATTTAATTATTAATAGACCAATGATGAGCCACCACCTCCTCTTCCCCCGCGAACCAAGGTCTCACCACGCACACCAAATCCTCCTCTTCCACGTAGAAATTCTTCCTCATCTACATCTGAATTTGGCCAAAGTCTTAGTCCTTCAGTGAATGTACCTCCTCCTATTTCGGAAAGACTGTCGAATGGACCATCCACCTTTTCCCTACAGTCACCTCCAGGTACGATTTGCAAATTTCTTGCCAATCTTTCAGAATGTTAAATCCTTTATTTTCATCTTTTAAGGTGGACATACAAGTTATACGCCAGATCATCACGCTGGTTTTGTGTTTCCTCTGAGGGTTGTTGGGGCTTCCGCACAGACTTTACCTATAAGTCCCCCGAAACTTCCTCCCAAAGCGACTAAACCAGTCAGTCTTAGCTCTATTAGTCAAAATTAAACAACTCAACTTTACACAACAATACAAGCACCATCATCATTATCATATCTCTTTTCAAACGGCATCTGAAGAAAAATTGAGTTTGATAAATTCTATTACTACTGCATAATAATGATTTATATCAAAATGTGACTCGAATCGAGTTGGCAATCAATAACAATACTACTCCACATCGAATGCTTACCAAACAGCCTTTAGCGTTTTTCAACAATAATTAATTTACAGTGTTCAAAATCAGTTTTTAGAGGGCGAGCAAATAAAAAACAAAACTATAGCTAGGCCTTATTTAGGAAATAGTTGGAGGGGAGGGAGAGAAAGGAACTTGTTAAAATTACATTAAATTAATAAATCAAACAATGAAAAATTCAAGCCAATCCAAAGCGAAGACGATAGTATTTGGAATTTTATGGTTCCTTTTTTGCTGTATCGAAAATGCTTTACTAGGAATTATTCCTACATTTAATACAACTTTTTAAATAAATATTTCATTTTATATTTATGTATTTTATTCCATATAAACAGTTTGGGTTTTTAGCAAATGAAAAAGAATGGAAACTGATGTATGAATGCTTGTTTTGGAAAAAAGAAATTAACTGTGTTCGATTGCTGAGTTTGTATAAAAATAGAAATGAAGGGCACAAAGGGTACATGCATAATTTTAAGTCTTAGATTTTTTTAGGTTTTTAGTTGCAAAACGTTCAACTAAGAACTATGTGGATATCATGCTATAACCATATTTTATTACTATTTCACATTTTTCTTTCAGTTTTATACTTCAGATTCTGTTTTGCATGTGCAAAAAAATACAGTGAAAGTGTTTCATTAACGAATTGTCGAACGAAGTAATCAATAATATTAGTAAAATATGTAGCGTTAATGTATAAAGTACATAGAAAATCGGCCTTAGAAAAACCTATTTTGTGAAAAAAATACGAAAAGACCACGAATTAAACCAATAAAACGTAAAAACAATATTTTATACTTTATTGTTCATATGAAATATCATGCTGATTTTTTATTATGGATGAAAATTATGCGTATTATATTATTCGTTTTGCACAAATGCTCATTTTTGTGGAACACAAAGCCTTTTATGATTCAATGCATCTATGATTTTCAGCATGAAAGGAAATGCATTAATACAATTTTAATAGCTAATTGGACGAAACTAACCTGTTTTTAATGACAAGTTCTTGGCTATACATAGAAATAAACATACATTTTTAATCGTTCATTAGTGAACCATGTGAGTGAAAGTCTCTAGACTGGAAATTATTTATTTCCTTTTGGAAAGTTGTCTCCAATGGTTGGGTTCAAGCTTCCTGGATTATTCGAAAAAAGGAACTCGGCCTAAGAAGAAAAATAGAAAGATTACTACATAATCTCATTTTTTATTATAAATGTTTGATAAAGCTAGTTATCTTATACTTACCAGGAATTCAACGGGATCATTTGGCCTAGCCCTAGTGACATCAATCAAGCCCTTGGTTAGGGTTGGGACGACGTGAGCCATTAAATATTGCCTTAATGGAACTAGTGCAGCTTCTTCCCTTTCAAATTCTTCTCGTTTCACTTTTGCCAATTTCTCCATCTAAAAAGATTAGAAAGTCTTTTAAAAGCTGTAGGAAATTATGTGAAAGTAAATATAAAGATAAGCTGCATACCCATTGTTGGATGTTTTCTCTTCGTTCTTCCATTTCTCTACTCTCAATAATAGCCAAATCCTCCTTCTCGGATTCTTCCAGCTTAATTTTGTCATCTTTCTGGGAATTCCTCAACGCTTCTTCTTGTTCCCTACTCAGACCTAAAATGTGAAGAATTAAAGACATGAATTGTCAGCTTTACTTTTAAAGTAAAGATTATTGATTATTATTGAGTTTACCATAATTCCTTGGCTTTCCTAACATATCCATAACTCTGCCGACGACATTTTGCAACAATTGCCCTTCCCCAGTAGTAATATCAATGGGATAATACATAATTTCTTGTAGATCCAAGTAGAAGAGAAAGGTTGACTCGTAAACGGAGTTAAGCTCTCTGTATTCAGTCAATGCTTTCGCAAACGCTTTATCTTTGTG
>JAANSO010003402.1:0-11523 GCA_036507315.1 Lepidocyrtus fimetarius | reverse complement strand
GCAAGTTGGGAGGCAATATAGGAGGCAATATGGGAGTGAGGCAAGTTGGTAATTCGTGTGTTAATGAGGCAAGTTTGGATCCCGATTCCTTAATGCAACCTGGTCGTCTTAATGCCAGCATTTTCAAAACGAAGTGTATAACTTACCGAGTGAAAGTTTCAATTGAAATTCAATGTTCAACTATAATTTATAAATGAAACAGCAAAAATGAAAAATATTTATTGTTCGATTTTTAGAGGTACAAAATGTATTTTAGAAATAAATAATTTGATCCAATAAGTAATACATGCATTACAACCTTCGTAAACAAAATTCTTATTTTTCAAATTCTTACAGAGAATTCTGTTTACGAAGATTACAACCCAGTCTTTTTTGCACGATAAGCCTTTCTTGTTTAAATCAAACTAATTCAAAATACGAATTAAACTTCTTTTCTACACATCCTCTCATGATCCCAGCAACTTTGCTTGTACGCATAGCTTCTATTACAAAATCTACAATAAAATACTTTCTTTTGATGAACAGCCAGTTTATGAGCTGCTAATACATTTAATTTTCCGTATGTTTTACTACAAAGATCACAAGCGAACTTTCGAACCTTTAAATGAACAACTTTGTGATGGACATTCAGGTTACCCCGATAAGCAAACCCCTTTCCACATGTTGCACAATGAAACGGAAGTTTCAATCTTTTCTTAATCTTTGCCAAACCCTTTCGACAAGTTTTCTTATGACGTTTTAAATTATGAAGTAGTGTAAATCCAGCAATCTTGCAGATATCGCATTTGAATCTCTTTTGGTTTTCAACATTTCCACAAGTTTCCATATGTCTTTTTAAGTTTCCCAAGCTACTCAAAACTGAATTGCAATTATCACACTTGTATTTTTTGTGTACACGTTTGTAATGGGAGATGACCTTTGTTGAGGTGTCGTATTCCTTATCACATTTTTCGCAATGGAACGTTCCACTTTGGGGGTTTCTTTTGTAGCAAATCTCTTCTGATTTAGATCTTAATTTTAATGTTTTTGTCTCAATTGATTCTTCTGGGTTGGGTGACATTGAAGGTGAAGAAGATTCAGGATTGAAATCCGCGCCGACTTCTTCCACATCCTCCATTTTCAGCTCCAAAGCTGTTTCTGTTTCATTAACTTGGCTTAATTCGTCACTTTCCAAGTCTGAATCTTCAAAACTAATTTCATCCTCGTGTTTAATGAGGCTTTCTAATTCCTGGGTCGGAATTAAATCTACTTTGTTCAATTGAATAAACGGAACCTGTCCAATTAACCTTTCCAGACCTTGAATTCATTACAAAATGAAATTGTAATAAAATTCATTTAATTTATATAATCAAAAATAAAACATTTACTTTTATTAGCAATCTCCTTCCTTAAATTTTCCATTAAAACGAGCTGCGAGATTCCTTCATCTTTCATTCTCTTTGAATTATCCGGTTTGGAGTCATCACTGGATAGAAAAATGCTCTGGTGAATCCTCCCCAGAAAGTAGTTCATCTCCATTTGAACCATTTCAAACTTTTGAAAACGACTCGTAAAACTGATGAGGTTAGCCTCACAGGATTTACAAAGATTCACGGAAATCTGATCAGCTTTGACAGTTTCCGGTATGCAAGTGTCCGTTATGATGACGGCTTCAATAATTTGCAAATGTCGAAAAAGACATCGTAGTGGAACAGTGTTTTCACCACTTCCGTTACATCGTTTTGCCATTTCATCTTCTGAATTTTGTTCTTTTGAAAAGCAAAAGAAACAGCTTTTCGTATTTATAATTTTAATAACCCTGTCATTTATCTTTGAGGAAAGCTCCATTTTTAAACTAAAAGGTCAAATAATTGTAAAAATTAATGCTTTTGAACAATTATTTACCAACTTTCAGTCAAAAATGAACCAGACATGTGGTTTCTCTCTATTCCTGCTAATGTTTATGTGAAACACGCGAGGGAGCAACATTTTTCTCTAGAAAAGGCATCAGCTGTTTATATTTTTGCTTTGCATTCATTTTTCTACTTCCGGTTTGGCTGACCGGGTCAAATAATGTTAAAATAATTTTGTAAGATAAATAATAGCCTATTTAAGTGAGTCAGTTAATTGGGTTGCGATAATCCTTGCAATTTTCCCTTAAAACATTAACTATCGAACTAAAAAGGAAAACCAAGACTGGTCATCATGAGGAAATTAAAAGTTCGAAAGTCCGTTTCCGTAACCAAGTTAAATACCGAAGGATTTTGTTTCTTTTGTTTACAAAGTAATCAAATAAAGTCTGAGGTTAATGAAGATGAGGAATGGATGTATGGAGGCGTGGAAATAAACAGAATCCCAGTTTTGCTACGTAATCTCATAGGTCACCTCCAAATTAACCTTGCTGATTACGATTTTGCCCCGGTTGGCAAAAGATCATTAAGAAAAAGAAAGTCAAAGGATGAAGACATTGAAGTTGACCTTTGTGAATCTTGTTCCGAACTTGCAACGACATTTTCTGACTTGACCTTGCAGTTAGAAAGGATTCAATTAGAAATGAAGCAGTATTTAAAGAAAATTCATGGTCGGATATCTGAATCCGGGAAAAATACAGCCCTAGTTGAAATGTACACGGAGAAAATGAAAAATAAAGTGGAAAACTCTTCATTTCAACAGTTTGTGGATAAATTAAGGAAGGAAATTGCAGAAAAAAGTAATTTCTAACTGTTTTAAAATATACTTGCGCAATGAGACTCAATTTTAATTAATTTGTTGAATTTACATTTTACAGGTATTGGAAAGAAGAAAAAGAACTTTCAAAAGGCAGAGGATTCTGTTCCAATACCAATTCCGATACAAATGGAAGCTTGTCCAAAGACAGAATCAGACCTGACAGAAGAAACGTTCGAAAGTTGGAATGAAAATGAAATGATCTCCTTTCAAGTTCCTTGTCCGAGTCCAGTTCCAACAACTTCACAATCCAGTCTTCTTCCTTCAGCAGTACATAATGTACATCCCGAAGAGGAAGTTAAAGCACAGGAAACATCCGCACTTCGTTTACCTGAGCCCGATGAAGATAAGAATGTTGCAAATACAACGCCACCGGAAGGGACGCCAAAGCCGAAAAAGAAAGAAAGGAAGACGAAAAAGTGCAAATTAGTTTATTACAAACGAGACTGGAAAACTCGTAAGTTTCAGTGTCTGGGGTGTGAAAAACAATTCGTGAATTCGCAAAGTATCCGAGGTCATTATGAATCAGTTCACCTCCAGAAGAGATATAAATGCGATATTTGCAACGAAGAGTTACGGACTAAATACGGATTGAAAACACACAGAGAATTATGCGAAGCAAACAAAGACAAGATGTTAACCGACAAAGGCCGGGCTTATCCACACAGGGCTTACACGGTCAACTCCGAGACGGGACTGTTTCATTGTAAAAAATGTGAAAAAATATCTAACACCTCTGCCAATGCGTCTTATCATTTTAGAAAATATCATTTAAACATCCGGAAACAATATCCTTGTCCAATCTGCAAAGTTGCTGTTCTTACCACTGCATCCAGCCTGAAGAAACATCGGGATCGGTGTGGAAAGCCGCTTGTGAAGCCTCCTACTAGAGACTTCCTTTGTGATACCTGCGGGAAAGGGTTTCACTTTCCAAAGGGTCTCCAAGATCATCGAAGAACTGCCCACAGGGAAAGAAAAGTTGTTTGCGATGTGTGTGGGAAAAAACTTATTTCTAATCATGATTTAATGCGGCATAAGAGAGGGGTTCATAAGATATTTCCTGTACAATAATTTCATTGTTTAAATTAAAATAATAACCTTTAAAGTTAATTTAATTAAACCTGTGGATTTAATACTATTTATCATTTTATATCCTGTTCTTACTAGTGGAAATTAAAACCTTTTTTGTAAATAAACTTGACAATTTTGTTTTCACGTAAATATAGTGTAATTACGCATAATTTATTCTACAGAACCTTAATATCTTCAACAATTTATCTTGCTCATCGCCGGAAGTTTGTGGCCCAACTATAACCAAACTTTTCTATTTGTCACTTATTTCGTAGAAAGCAAAATCCGTCACTTCATTTCATTCACAGCTTTCATGATTTTTTATGCATTTAATCTAGGCTTTGGACAAAGCAACTTGAATTAGGGATTCAGTATTTATTTTAATTAATTATTAATCTAAAATGTTAACAAAAGCTGTAATTGTTGGCGTGTTTCTCGCCATCAGTGCTAAATTAGGTTTATCCTCCGTGTCAACATCAGTTTCATTAGGAAAGCAATTCAAAACGATTTACGGTAAACTTAAAAACTAAATTCGTTTTAGTTTTGAATATTCCAGATAATTAAAATAGTTTTTATGCATAACTATTTGTTCAGGACATAACTGCGTCTCTTCATGTTTCAAATACAACGGCAATAATTTCGGTTGTTGGGCGTTGAGAAGAAATATTCGCGGGAAAATAACAGACCTTCTCTATTCCTGCTCCCCGGAAGAAGGAAAAACCGTAAAGGGTGAAAATTGCAAAACAAAATGCGAATCTTATCTAGGCTATTACTTCTGTTATACTGGAGAGGGCAAAAGAAGTTGGGACTATTGTGGACCTGTAACTTCAAAAATTGAAAAAAATAACGACTGGGGTCAAGCTAAACTTCCGATTTATAGTATTTATGGTAATTATAGTGAAATATGCTTTTAATAGTGATTCTTGAACTAATTGAACTTGATGAAATTACCGCTTTTTGTAATTGAATTAGGTGACCATTGCGTAACGCCTTGTAGAAAGCCAAAAGGCTCGAACCATTACCAATGCTGGGTTAAAAGCAAGGTTTCTCTTAAACAGAAAGAAAGGACTTACTCCCAAGTGGAGTGCTCACACAAAGCCGATATAACTTACAAAGGAGAAAGTTGCAAAACGCCTTGCCAATCTTATAAAAAGTACCATTTTTGCTATACGGACAAGAACAAAATGAACTGGGACTACTGCGGTCCTACAATAACCTCCTAAAAATTGATTTTTTTATTTTAAATTTGCAATTTACATTAATAAACCTATTTTATAATAACGGATGTGTAATTAAAAAGCTTAATTTTCATATAATTCTGAAGAACGGAGACTTTTCTAATTATAATAGAACTACAGAAACTACGTTATTAACCCCAAAATCCAACAACGTCATAGTTGTCGTACTTTTATACGGCCGAATCGGTCCAAAACTGTGCCCAATCACAGGCAACGCTTTCAACTCCAACTGTCTCATTTTACTCCAAGCCAGCCTACCCGAATTTTTCCTAAACTCATCCCCATTCACATTCGGTACAACCATCCATTTACCCAAAATAACCAAAACTATTGTCAAAAGCGGGTAAACGAATGAAACAGGCAAGTAAAGAATTAGGGGCAAGTGCTTGTACAATTTTAAAATAGCAAATCCACTGCAAGACGAAGCTATGCTTTGTGTCACTAAAAAAACAAGCACAGGACTATTCTCAACTTCAATCCCCAATCTGAGAAATACCTCAATTATTCGAAACAGCCTTATCCTCTCTTCAAAAGAGGATTCATTATTAGATGTCAAAATAAAAGACAACTTGTTTAAAATATTAGCTCCCGTGGTTAGGATAAGCATCCCGTAAATACTTACAGCTGCACAGTAAGAGCCAACAAAGCCAAAGAAAATCCCAGCAATTGTCTTAATACACGTTTTGAATATCGGACTAAACGTTAATTTTAAACGGTTTTCGATTTCCTTTGAAAATACTTGCAGTGGGTCAAGTTCCTTGTAGAAGGGGAAAGCACCGAAGAAAATCCCGAATGAAAGTATCGGGATTACGCAAGAGAATGGTACAACGACCCGCAAACACCTTTCGTAATAGCTCGGTCCAGCATTAACTTTGCTAGATGAAATAATTGCACTTGTTTTAACTACTTGAGTAATTATATAACTGATTTCTAGTTTGTAACGCTCCATAGTATACAATATTGTCCGAACTAGGATAATCATCGCAGTACATCCTAAATAGCTCAGCAAATCTTCAAGGTCTTCTCTAAATTTTGTCCCATTTCGAAAATTAAAACCTTGTATTCGCCAGATGGCAAATGTCATTGCAAAATTCAATGCTCCACGAATAGCATGCCAGAGAAAGTTTCCCAAATATATTTTTCTTCTTTTCTGTCTTTTTTCTTGCTTTGCAACCGGTTGAACTTGATATTGACATTGGAACACGTTCTGGTTTCTTGTCATCATGTGAAGCCCGCTACTGTCTAAGTAATAAAATGGGAAAGAAATGTATTTTTGGAGGAGGAGACAAGTTTTTATAGATGCTTCGGTAAGGGCCATCCTGAAAAACTTTTGCAAGTGCAAGACTCAGATAGAAGCAAACCACTAATCATATTCTACAATAAGAAAAGAAATGGTTGACCTTATGGAGCAATTTTTAACTGATGTTGCAACGCTTAATCGATTTTCTCTAAAATTAAGCTTTCTAATGCAATATTGCTCAATAATATTTTGTTTAATCTTACATAACTTCAATTTACTTTTTATCAAAAACAAAATTAGTTAATTAATCTTTCAATCAGAAATTGTTATGTTAATTTTTCCGGAAAATTTTCCAATCTAAGCAATAATGAGTTATATAGATTTGTTTTTTCCATTTCAACCATCAATATTTTGAGCCAAATAAAAAACTACGGAATAGATAAACATTTAAATATCCAACGCAAATACAACTACCAATAATAGCAAAAACGACCAAAATAATGTCGTTTTGTACTTTTTTTACTGCAAATTGTTACAATTGTTACAATTATACACAATCTGCAATAATCTAACAAGTGAAAAAAGTAAAAAATGGAATTTCTTAATAAAAATTTCAGGAGAAGCAGCTACCTTAGAAGATCACCTGCAAATTTTTAAGAACTACCTGAAGAAACTCGCAAAGACGTTTTCCCATATTGCCTTTAAGGCTACTTCCTAAGGCATGCTAGGCTAGAATTGAATGACTATGAACCCTTCTAAGGTCCCAAATTAAAAGTAAAACAATCATTCAAAACCATTAAAACAATCAAAACAAACAATCAAAGTAAATTAGGCGCTTTGAACTTTGTGGTGTCAATATTTTTTGTCTAATTAAAGCCCTACCCAGTGAAATGACCCACCAAACTCATCAATTATTATACAACCTAATTACTACAAGGATTTTTAAAAGAAATTTGTGAATATGAAATAATTAGTTTATTTAATAAAGTTCAGCGTGGCTATTTTCACGCTTTTTCACAATCAAGGCATTGTTTACTTACTTTATTCAAAAATGATTGTTTAACTTCTAATTTGGGACCTTGGAAGGGTTGATAGCCATGCAATTCTAGCCAAGCATGCCTTAACAAGTAGCCTTAAAGGAAACATGAGAAAACGTTATGTGCCATATCTTTGCGAGTTTCTTCAGGTAGTTCTTAAAAAATTTCAGGCGATCTTCTAAGGTGATGACCTACTTCTGACTTCTCCTGAAATTTTTATCAGGAAATTCCATTTTTTACTTTTTTCCCTTACTGTAAGAAAACGTCTTAACTCATCCTGAACCTAAGGTAATGTAAGCTATCGACAAGGAAAATTGGCTTTACTGGAAAGGTGCATCTGAATAGTCTAGACAAAAGGTGGGGCATATTGCGACAAAATAAGAACTTTACAAATATCAGCTGCTGCTTTTGACAGTTTTTCACGCACGTGTACAAACTGGCACCCTTTTCATTGTTTAATTTTGTTTTTCTGACTCTGTTTTTAAATTTTAATTGTTGACCTAAACTTTCTGAATTTTAACTAATAAACCGGCGTATTCATTCTGTCTAATGGCAAGTTCTGGACGAAATAGTGGGGAGGGAAGGGTTGAAGAAGGAGGTTCGAAACCCAACGAAGGGAGTCAGCCTCCTGTAAACATTTACTCCGAGATTTTGGGAGCAGGCCTTTCCAGTCCTTTAGTGGATCTCGGAAGGGCAGACGAAGACTTTTCCGGGCCTGTCCGGCTCGATCTTGGAGATTATGAAATGGGGGACGGACACGAAATCGAAATTGCGGATGTGGAAGATATAAACTGGAGTGGATTGGAGTTGAACGAAAGCTGGGATGGAGAAGGTGAAGAAGGGCTTGTTCAAGGTGGTAGTTTGGAAACTTCCTCTGAAGGAGATCCAGACTTTGACATTTCCAAGTACATGTGTCGTGCATCGGATCTTGTTGAAGACTATATTACTGTGGGTTGTCCGGAAATGGACGAATTTATGAAAGGAGGCTTTCCAGCTTTTGGGATTACGGAAATGTACGGAGAGGCGGGAACTGGAAAGACGCAGATTTGTCTTCAATTGGCTATTTTGGCTCAGCTTTCAAAAGAGAAGGGTGGATTGGACTCTGGTAAGAAAAATTTTCGGTGTTTAATTTTCAAAGGATGAATTGAATGGAATTAATTTTAATCTGGACTTCCACAGGTGTCCTTTATATTTGCACTGAGGAGGGTTTCCCATCGCCAAGACTGAATGAGCTCGCATTCCACATCAAAAACAGGTTTCCAGGATATTTACCAGAGAACCCCTTGGATAACATTTTCGTGGAGCATTTGGAATCCGCAGTGAGTTTCTTATTTACCTTTGGAGAAATGCTTGTTGGAGTCGTTATTGACAATCATATTTGTTTGTAGGATGACTTGATGGAATGTTTGGACGTTAAGTTGGAGGCTTTGGCGAGGAAAAGCTCGAAAAGAATTCGTTTGGTTATTCTCGACTCAGTTGCAGGGATTTTCAGAAATGTGCCGGAAAATGTTAACTGGGAGGAACGTGCAAACGGACTTCGACAATTGGCGCAAACCTTGCACGAGTTTTCTTATGATCACAAAGCTGCCATTGTTGTTTGTAATCAGGTTTGTAAGATTTAAAAACTTGTTGCGTTTAAAAATGCGGGGTGCGATTTCATCCATATCCTATTTAAAATTTTAAATTAGGTAACTGCAGACCTGAAGAGTGGAGGGAACATTGCAGCGCTTGGCCTGGCCTGGAGAACTTTGACAACGACGAGGATTCGTTTGACGAAGTACGAAAAGCTCAATCAAAGAAAGTTCGAAATTAGTGTCAGTCCACATCTTCCAACCTCGTCTATTTCTTTTGTCATTGAAACAGATGGTGTTCGGGCGGTTACTTAAATTCGATATTGTAATTACCATAACCTGTCATTTTCCGTTGTTAATATAACTTACTTTATATTATACGTATTCAATAATTATGCTTTTTAACGAAATAGTACTTAAAAAAGGGGAAGTGATCTCATTTCTATACTTAAGGACTGACGAAACTGGAAACCTGCTGCTGCTTGTATGATTACGCGAATAATTTTAATAAATAAGTGTTCTTTAATTTAAATACGTTCTTGTTTGTCATTTTCAACATCAAATAACGAGGTTAGATTAGCATGTTCAATCGTACAGGCCATTCAAATAAGAAGTATATTTTACATATTATTCAAATCAAACGGTCTTGCCTTGCATATGCATATAAGTGATTATTCTTGAGAGATTGCATAATATCTAATGCAATAAGCTTTAAGTCAAGCTAAAAGATGACCCCAGGTGTTGATGAAGATGGAGAAATAAATGCAAATAAGCACTTCTCCTCGTTATTTTTATCTCATTTATTATGTAAAGTGCTCCCGATTTTCTCCCAAGAATTATTAGGGCTTATATTTTGCATCTAGAAACGTAAAATGCAACTTCATCAACTTTATTTAAATCAGCAACCTACTTAACCTACTTTCCAGTGATGTCCAGTGAATATTTTAAAGCTTTCTGGGTGATAACGCCGATAATTGGACTATGAATGTTCAAATGTTCTTTGTTGACCCTTCGTAATTTGCATGTGAAATCGGTTCCAGGAGTATAAAAAGGCCGGCAGAGTCTCCAGTTTTTCATTAAACGCTTAGGCCAGCTACTGTCCAGTCGCAAAATCTGCTCCCGGAAGACTGAAAAAGTTATATTCCCTGATTTCAAAGTTTATTTCAAAATGCGCATGATAATTATTGACAACAAGAGGGTCCCAGCCCCACCTCCTCCAAATCTTGATTGGGAAACTGCTTTAAATCCTGTCATTCCATCGAGTTCAGCAAGAGATCAAATGAAATATTTTGACAAATGGCTTGAAATAAAACAAGAGGAGCAGATAGAAGAGGCAAATGGAGGAGTTCCAGGTGAACAGGACCATTTTTTGGAGTATTCTGTTGGGTCATCAGAAGCGATGGCAGTTGAGCCTCCAGTCGATGAAAACGGAAGTCACTTGAATGAAACTGCAAGGCAACCGTTATTCTTTCCGGAATACACTCCTCCAGCAGGGACATCAAACGCCTTTGATAAACCGACAACCTCGATTGTTACAGGACAAGAAATGGACGAGGAAATGTATGCTGAAGCTGCTCAGTGGTTGCAAAGGTAAACTGTTTAATTAAAACTCTCTTAGCTGTAAATTAAATATAATTATTTGTGATTATAATTTAAATTAATTGTTTTTGTATTTTAGGAGCGTCGCAGATAAATCTGATGACGATGCAATGGCCTTCCTGAGATCTCTGCTTGAAGACACGTCTGCTACCGCTGAGGATGAACTCTCGCAGTATGACGGATTCGCACAACCGCCTCCACCAAAACGCATGAAGACGCAGGAACCTCCGGTTGCCTCCACGTCCTCGCTAAATCAGACTTCCGGTCCCATTAGCTTGCCTTTTAAATTTCGTCGAGATGTGTCCAATTTCAAAATCAGGTTTGCTTGTGTCGAGGACCTAAACTTCCACTTGGTTGGGGCATTGAAAGACCGCTTACAATGTAAAATTTGCGGAGCAGATTTCGATACCGAATCATTTTTGAAGACTCACAAAGGTCTTTGTCACAGGAAGTCCAGGAAGAAAGTAGACCTTACCTGCTCTAGTTGTAGAACTCATTCATGCAACGTGCGGCTTTACCTCAGCCACTTTGCTTCTGAAAAGCAGTAAGTCTCAGTTATTAAAGTACTATTAAAATAATAATAGGTAGTTTATAAATAATTCACATTCTTTTTACTTTTCAGTCGGAGCCTCTGCCCATGCTCCAAGCAATCTTTGCTTCAGGATAAGAAAAACTAGGTCGCTCGCTTCAATCAATCTTGATCTCGGAAGTTTATTGTTGTCATTCACTATTTCCATTATTTTTATGTGATGTATTATCTTTCTTTAAATGATATCATTAAGTAGGTTCCCTCCCGTTAATGATTTTTTTCCACTGTTGAAGTTTGAGAATTATCTTTGTACTACTATTTTTCATGTGAAATTCTTAAGTCTGTAAGTAACGAAAGCATGAGAACATGATGAATTAACTAAATTGTCTCAATTTCTAACTTGCGCAAGCTGTTTAGTTTTAATAAATGCAATTTACATATTCCCAATTAAATATATTCCCATTATTGCAACTATTACATTACTATTATAATAAGGTTGAAAATGTTCATACGACTTTCCAAACTGCGTAAT
>JAANSO010003401.1:0-11526 GCA_036507315.1 Lepidocyrtus fimetarius | reverse complement strand
CATGTTTAGAAACTTCCAAACCTTGGAATCGGATGTTTTTGCAGAGGTCCCTAAACCAATGAATATAATGGCGTGTTCAAAGCTATCAGGAAATGATTAACTTGATACGCATCAATTATTAAATATTGAATATTCTGGAGATAAAATTATTGATTGGATGGTTAGCTGAGTTTAGTTAACTTTTCTTCTTTCCACTCACAACAACTTCAAACTAGTCCGAAATGAAAGCAGATTCTAGGTGCCTGCTCCTCTCTGGGGCGGTGTTCATTTTGATATGCACGGTTATATCGGTAAGCTCAGAAAGATTGTTAAATTTAAGTTTAAATGTAATTAAGTAACTTAACTGTAATTGCAGGTAAATGGGGGGAGAGGCGGTGGAGGAAAAAAGTGGATGGCAATGTTTAAGAAATGCGGGGAAGGTGAGATTAACGTAGAAGAAGCAATGAAAGGTAAAAAGGAATGTATGCAGGAAATGATGGCTAAAAAAGGAGGGGAAAGCAGGAGAAAACGGAGCCCTGACGAAGGCCAAGGAAAAGGTCGGGGCCGGGGAAAGGGACGTGGCAAATGGAAGAAAAATATGGTAATGAGAGGTTAACTAAACTTGCAATTATCTAAAAAGCTAATTATAATTTTTATCGCAGTGTGTTGCAGTTTGCCAATTTAAAAAAACCGGACTGGTAAGGAAATTTATTATTAATTGCATAATATAATTCTGGATTTCATTAGAAATTTCAATTGTTAGTTGGACGAATCCGGTAAATTCAGTGAAACTGGAGCTGACGCATACATTAAAAAAGTCTACCCTGAAAAATTCCAATCTAAAATGCTTGAAAACATGAAAACATGCGCAAGCGAGAACAGTAAGTTGTATTAAGTGCCTATATTTAACTAATTGAACATTTAAATTTTATTTTATTTAAGGCTCTACGTTTTCAATGGACGACAACTGCAAAGGTTACAAAGACTTTAAAAAGTGCACATGGAAGTCTCATATGAAGGTAAAATTAAAGTTTTATAAAAACTTTTGTGCGTAATTAAAGGTCAATTAACTGTAATTGCCTTTATTTTAGACCTGTAAACCGGGTGGGAAAGGGAAGGGCCAAGGAGAGAATAAAACGCCACCACCTCCACCAGCAGAGGAAGAAGAAGAATGATTTAACTTTACATTTAATTTAATGAATCATTTAATGAATAAATACTTTAAAATTAGCTAAAAATTGCAGCAACCAACCTTTAATTGTATTTTTACACATTGTTTTCCATCATATTGCATCATACGAAACTAAATGACCTTGGGCAATATCATTTCATTTTCATATAATTTCAGAATTACCTCTTTATAATTGCATTCTCATCATACCGGATATCAAACTAGTTTTAAAAAATGAAAGTTTCCATCCATTTCGTACTTGTGATTGTTCTATATTTACTCGCTGTAAGATAATTACATCATCGCAATTATCATTACAAGTTGATTAACTACTTTTAATGATTAATTTTAAGGGAAAAGCCTGTTCAATGGATAACCCTCGTCGAAACCGAAGAGAAACTGAACAAGTAGGAGTTGCCGAGGACGTGCTGGGGCAATATGCAGAACCTGAATTTGAAACGGATGATGGTTACCCAAAAAGATACAAAAAACGGGGTTTGTTATGCATCATTAAAGCATGATAACTAATGAAATACCTAATTAAATTCTTTAAATTCTTGTAGGTGCAGCGATTCATTCAAGTTACTGGAATTAACTGGATTCTGAAAGAGCATAAGTTTCATGCATTCAAAACACCTCCAAATTACTTTTAATTACTAGATTTTTCTATATTATAGTTTTCTGCAAATTTTCCACAATAAACTTAATTGCATGCCCTGATATATACCTCAATTTTAAATTACGTATGCAACAATCATTTCAGTGAATCATTTCAACAATAATTGTATCAAATAGACCACCTATATTAATTTCCGTGTGACATGCAATCATAGTTTGGAGAGTTTTATCTAATAACAAAGAAATAATGAAACCTGCACACGAACTTAGAAAAGCGAGGACACGTGTACGACTTCCAATTGACACGGTTCATTGAATCTCCATCAATCACGGGAATCGTATTAAAAATCAAATTTTAATTCTAGCATTTCCAAATACTTTCACATTCAGTTTACTATAGAACTAGTTCCAGTCAAGGTTTTATGAAGTCTCATTTTCTTTAAAAATGTACCTGTCCCGGGAATGTCGTATTGTTGCAATCACCGCAACTATTTTAGTTGTGGTAAATAGCTAAAATTAACTATGGTTTAACTTTAATTTTTATGGGTTAATTACCGTGTTTAAAATTTTAAAGGCAACTCAAATGAATGGAGTGATGAACATGAAAATGCCAAAACTCCAACTGGAATGTCTAGGAGAAAAGCACGACATGATGTATTACATCAAAGGGTTTATGGGATGTGCCTCAGAGCACATGTCCAAGGAAGACCTGGACGCCTTCAAGGACCCTAAGACAACAATGGAGAAAAGAATGGAACTTGGCAAAAAGGCTCACAAGAATACTGTATGATAATAAATAATTCACAGTTAAAATTAAAAACTAATTATTTTTAAATATTCCAGTGCATTCGAGTTTGCCAGTGGAAGAAGCATCAAATGATGGTAAAAATAACTCAATTTCCGTTCTCGAAGTCCCATTTTGGACACTCACTTTATCTTATCTTTTTTAGCTTACCTCTGACGGCAAACTTAACGAAACCTCAGTGAATGAAATGACTGATAAGCTATTCCCTGAATCTGTTCGTGCAGAAGTTAAAGAATCAACCAAGAAATGCCACACTGATCACTGTAAGCATTGATAACCCCTGAAACCCGAAGTTAATGAATTGAGGTTAATTAAACTTTACTTATCTTAGCAAAATCATTCGACGATAAGAACAATTGTGAAGGATATCACCCATTTGAGAAGTGTTTGAAGGATTTATTCAAAAAGGTACTAAAATTATGATTAAAGTTAAAATTACATACTTATCTAAATATCTAATTAATTGTTCCAGGTTTGCAAAATCGAAAAGTTCCCAGGAGAAGATATGATGTAAGAATACAGGGGCACTCTGAGATTCTATACTTGTTTCCTAACTAAATCACCCAAAATAAACCAAATTCCTTATAATTAAACGCAACTGAATTAATCATTGATTAAAAACATTCATTCATTTTAATCACACAAATCAATCATCAATCATATTTTATCGATTCCAAAAATCAACCTACCCTCTAGCCAATTCAATGACGTATGAAACTCTATTCCAAACGTTAAAATAGCACTTCAACAGATAAATTTTATACCGGAAGGTATGAAAAAACGTTTTAAATTTTTGAAAAATCGTTTTATCCACCTAATTTGCATATTTTCCAGTAAATTTCAACGTAGTTTTGTTCTTATTTGCATAAATTACGACGAAAACGAAGGGCTCGCATCTTTTCTTCTGTTTTCGGTGTGTGACACCCGCAGTTAAAATTGTTAATTAACGTTAATCACAATTAAAATAAAAGAGTGGGACAAATTAATTAGATTTTAATTAGATGCCAATTTTTTCAGAAACAAAGCCAAATTCATGATAAAACACGCTTTCCCGATTCTCCTGAAGAAGGAACGAGTACAGTACACTGCACGTATGCCCGTAATGCATACAGAATGCACGCTTTGGAAGGGGTACAGTACTTTTCAAAGCACGCCACTACAAGTTTTACCATTGACAGGATAGCAGTCTATGTATATGCTCTATCCTTGTAATGTTGCAGCACAACTGCTGGAAGCCACGAAGCTGCTGTCTTTTGTGCATTGAAAAATACGTAAAAATACGTAAAAATACGCTTTGCTCAGGCAAAGTGGGGATTTCATTGTCAATTCGAGAGGGAACTGAGCGCAGTCCGGCACTCTTTCTTTCTCATCTCTTTGTCAAGATTTAAATTATTTTTAAAACTTAATTACATTTTGCTTAAGTTTTAAAGTTGTGGTAATTAATTAAATAGTGATTTTACAAGAAAGGGATTAAAGTGAAGATTGTAATTAAACTTTAATTAGTGTTTACTAATTAATTGGAGGAGACAATGTCAACCGGTAAGATTTTCATTCACACTTTTCAGAGTTGATTGACAATTAAAAGGAGCTTATTGCGGTTGATTTTAAATGTGTAATTAATTAATTTGTTACAGGTGTGTTTGATGAAGCCGTGGAGGAGCGGGTGATTAACGAAGAGTACAAAATATGGAAAAAGAACACCCCGTTTTTGTACGATTTGGTGATGACCCATGCCCTGGAGTGGCCGTCACTTACCGCCCAGTGGTTACCGGATGTTGTCAGGTACTTTTATATCACTGTTAGCCTCGAAATAAGCCAATTAGTGCAAAATTAAGATGAATACTAATGAAAAATACTTTTGTACAGACCGGAAGGAAAGGACTATTCTGTACACCGTTTGATTCTAGGAACCCACACATCTGATGAGCAAAATCATTTGCTTATTGCATCTGTACAATTACCAAATGAGGATGCGACCTATGATGCAACTCATTATGAAAGTGAAAAAGGAGATTTTGGAGGGTTTGGCTCTGTTTCAGGAAAGATCGAAATTGAGATCAAAATTAACCATGAAGGTAATAACAAATATACAATTGTACAGAGTTATGTAAAATGATTGACTGATCTTAAATGTGATTTTGTGGTTATGAATGATTAGGGGAAGTAAACAGAGCTCGCTACATGCCACAAAATCCTTGCGTCATTGCAACCAAAACTCCATCATCTGATGTTCTGGTATTTGACTACACGAAGCACCCCTCAAAACCTGATCCAAGTGGAGAATGTCATCCAGATCTGCGACTTCGAGGACATCAAAAAGAAGGGTACTGCCAAATTCTTGAACTTATGAATTTTACTAGTTGTGAAAATTAAAATATGCCTTAAACTTGTTCATTAATTAATTCTTAGGTATGGCTTGTCTTGGAATCCAAACTTGAATGGACACTTGTTGTCAGCATCTGATGATCATACAATTTGTTTGTGGGATATCAACACGACACCAACTGCTCAAGGCCGGGACAAAATCATCGATGCTAAAACTATTTTTACTGGACACACCGCTGTTGTTGAAGACGTAGCTTGGCATCTTCTTCATGAAAGTTTATTTGGCTCTGTTGCTGATGATCAGGTAAACACTTGTTCTTAATGAATTATTTTGCTGTTTAGTTATGTTTAATAATATTTAATTTCCTATTTTTTCAACAGAAATTAATGATCTGGGATACACGATCTAACAACACAAGCAAAGCGAGCCACACCGTAGATGCTCACACAGCCGAAGTTAACTGTTTGTCCTTTAATCCTTACTCTGAATTCATTCTTGCTACTGGGAGTGCCGATAAGGTAAAATTAAGATTAAAAAGTTACCAAACGATATCATAAATGCCTTAAAACGAGCTGTGTAAATAATAATACTTGTTTTTATGGTAGACGGTGGCCCTATGGGATTTAAGAAATCTCAAATTGAAATTGCATTCATTCGAGTCTCACAAAGATGAAATTTTCCAAGTTCAATGGTCTCCTCATAACGAAACCATCCTGGCTTCTTCTGGAACTGACCGGAGGCTCCATGTCTGGGACTTGTCTAAAATTGGCGAAGAACAAAGTCCTGAAGATGCTGAGGACGGCCCACCAGAGTTGTTGTTCATTCACGGTGGACACACAGCAAAGATTTCGGATTTCTCATGGAACCCTAATGAACCTTGGGTTATCTGTTCTGTCTCTGAAGATAACATTATGCAGGTGTGTACCCTAATTGTTTATTTCCTTTAAATGCAATAAGAATGAGCATTAAAAAATTGCGAAATGGTTATAATAATACCAATGCTTTCATTTATCTCAGGTGTGGCAAATGGCTGAAAATATTTATAATGACGAAGATCCTGATGCAGCCGCTGCTTCCACTGCGGCAGGAACTTCAGCAGAAATGTTAGAGAATTAATTACCTTGTCTTTGTGTATATCCAACTGTATACTTTCTACTTTTACTAAGAAAAATATTCAATTTGTATTAATTTTTTGATTTTTAAATGTGAAACAATTTAATGATCTTATCAAATAAGAACTACAAAACTGCAGTAGATGGTATTTTCCACTTAAATTATGAATTTTAATGCAGCATACCAAGCTCTAAGGCTGTACTTGTACATAGAGTTAAGTCGAGTGTGTGTTCATGACTGATTTTACATTAATGGTGACAGTTAAAAGATGTTTTTTGTATTAGTAAAGAAAATGAAAGAATGATTGAATAAACTTTTACTTTTAAGATGAAACTGCTGCTTTCAGTGTTGCTAATTGAAACGCGAAAATTATCGCAAGATTTAAAATAATTCTTGCACAAACATGCATTTAATCGTGAATTTACTCCGTTGGGCAAATTATGAAGAGCTCATAGCTATTTTTGTCAAGAAATTGATCCCACTTGCATAAGTTTTCACACACAAGATGGATCCTTCTAGTCATAGTAATCCTAGTAATAAGCCCTCCGCCTCAAAGACGGATTATGATTCAAGTAAATAAAGTTATTTTTCATGTATATTAATTAATGATAACCCACCAGTTGCTTATCTGTATTTTAACCCAAATTCACAGCAATTACGTCAAGCACAAGTATTCAAACTGATGCGAAAAATGCAAAAGCTCGAAATCGCGAAGATGCCTCCATGGAAGCATTTGAAAGGCGTCGGATATGGGCGATGGCGGCAGCGTCAGCAGCCGAAATGTTGAAAGAACTTACACAAAAATCCCCACCAACGTTGGACGATATGAAAAAAGCGTTTGCACCAATCAGTAAGTAATTCATAATCAAAGTTATAATTATGATGCACGACAAGGCAACTTATTGCAATTATCTTCTTACAGCTCCTTCAGAATGGGCAGAAAAACGGCAAGCAGTTGGAGCTCAGTCCGAAGTAGAAAACGAAGAAATCACGGATGCTCAAGTAGCCGAAGAATTATTCTACGACCCAGACGCCACAGACGACGACATCGGAGCATTTCTCGGGCAAAGTGATAAAGACTTGAAAAGCAGATTCCGGGGTTCCACCGCCGGAAGCAAAGGGAGCTTTGTTGCTGCAGCGAGCAAAGGTAGAAAGCACAGTAAAGCCCAAGTCGGCTTTAGAAAGTCCGGTGGTCACGTTGCCCCAATGCCTGTAGCTCCCAAAGAAAAAATGGAGAAAGCTTCCGAAGCAATCAGAAAATCTTTGGAAGCAGGAGCGAAAGAAGGGGATACACAAGACAATCTCCGTCCCAAAAGCAGTTCCTTTGTCACTCCATCTTCTCAACACTCTGACAATGACACTCCAGAACAACATTCCGTGCAAGAATCAGCGCAAAATTTAAGACATTCGAATGAAGCAGAAGCGATGATGGAGAGTAAGTCTTATAATTACTTTAATTCTCCTTTTACAACCAAGCATAATTAACATTTTTCTATTTTTAGCCAATCGAAAAGCCAGTATGCAAACTCTCCCTAGTCAGAAAGCCTCAGACGATGATTTTTTCTACGTTTATCAAGACCCCACAGAAATAAGCGAAGTGCCAGCCCAGGATGAGACCACGGATGAAAGCGAAGTAGAAATTTATTTCCCAGCGGATGTCAGTATCAACGTGGATGAGTCTCTTGTAGGATTGGAAAGCTTGCTGGACGAGTACGTATCAAATCTTATCAATTAAATTACGCAATCTTATCTAAATACTTATCTCTGTTCTTCTTAACAGCATGAAACTAGAATCCAGAATCACTGAAAGATTCAAATACAAGCTTATCAACAAATACAGTCTTCTTCTTCAAGCTTTGATAACTTACCAAGAACGAGAAACGGAGACAATCACACATCTCCAAACAAAGCGAAAGATCCTGAGTGCCCTACACCAGTTTGTAAAAACTGAAGCTGAGGCTGCTGCAAAAGCTGTGATAAGTAAGCTAGTTTAAAATTAAGTATAATTGACACGTAATTAACTTTCCCTTTGAAAACACAGCCGAAGAGGAAAAAGAAGAAGAAAAGGACGAGCTAGGGCAAGGCCTTGATCTTGGGGGAGCCCTTGATGACGGACAACAACAAGGGGACGCTAATAAAAAGAAAGACAGTCAGGGTCTGTCAATTGAAGAAATGCCGGCAGCTACAATCCGAGAGACTTTGTTGCAGCAGAAGAATCGGTAAATCTGTTTTAAAAGAGAAAGTAGCGAAAGTTGTCTAAATATTAATTTAATTTCTAGATTGGACGTACTGGAAGCAATTAAAAAGATCCACGTTCTGCAACTAAAGCAATTGGAATTCGAGCGGACTCTTCTAAACCTTCATTACAGTCGAATGGTGAAGCCAAGTGATTTATCCAAAGAGATAAAGGACAGCAGAAGACTTGTAAACGATCTTCAATTGGAAATCTCTTCAGTTCACCAGGAAATGGGGCAAGTTCAGAATGAAATGCGAATTCAAGAAAAGCAGATAATCGAAGAGGAAAAATCCGTTGAGAAACTGGAGTTGGAAGCTTTAACAAAGCAGGTATTGCAAAAAATAACGCAAATATTAATTGAATCGAAATTCGCAACCGTTTGTACTTTTTTTAGGGAGAAGTTCAAGTCCTCGCAAATAAACCAGTCCACGTTGCAAAGGAAGCGGACAGAGAAGCCCAGAAACTGGAGCAATTGCAAGACACGCATGACGTCCTATGTACAAGATTTATGGTAAGTTTTTTTTTAAATTGCGCAATTAGTGAAAGCTTTTACCTCACCGTTTATAATTAACTACAGGACAGTATGGAAATCTACCGTACAAACCAATCCAAAGTGGACGTTTTAGCCGCAGAATTAACAAGTTTGACAAAAATGGAGAATAAATTAACCCAGCAAAAGAAAGCTGCAACGCGAGATCATGAAGTCCTCCTGGGACAAATGGAAGCTCTAATGGCCAGAGAGCATTTAATGCTTGATCGAGTGAGTAAAATATTCTTTTTGACATTAAATTAGATTTAAATGATCATTTAACTTTATCTTTCGTTATTTTAGGCCACAATGCTGACAGAACGAATGCAGCATTTAATCAAGCAAAAAAAGCGCATTCAAGAAGAGCAACATCGCATGTTTAACGACGCGAATAAAAGCCTCCGAGAAGCTCAAAAACTCGAGCGCTCAATCCGGATAGCCTCAGACGCTTTTATAAACGCCAGACTAGCCTATGACAAAATGCGAGCTGCATTTGACGCTGTTAAACCAACGGATCAAAACAGTAACTGGGAGAAATTGAGTAGAATGCTGCAAAAAGAAATTATCAACTTGAAAGCCTCCTTGGATAAGAAATTGGACGAAGCCAATTACAAAAGTGGGATGGTGGCAAAACTCCAAGCGAAATTAAATGCCCTGTATGAGCAGCAAGTCTCTTCCGGGAAGGAGTTGCAGGATTTGGTAAAAACGCAATTAAGCAACCCTAATTAAACAGATAACTAATATAATTATACATTCCAGATTCGACAAACCGTTCGAAAACGCCGAGAAAGAGAAGAGAAAGCCGAGCAATGTATAAAACTGGAAGGGCAGATTCAAAAAATAGTCCTCGAGAAAAAGGTAAACCGCAATTTAAACCACAAACTCTGTAAAATTAACTTCAATTCCACTTTTAAATCTTTTAGGCCCGTGAAATCGGAATCAACGACTGCCTCCGTTCAGAAAAAATAATCATGAAACAACTAGGCAAGATACAAAAGCGGTTTAACACTTTAAAAATGGAAAAATCTGCGATAATAAACGAGCTCTCCGCCGCCCGAGTGAAACTCCAAGAGACCAAGGCAAAAACTGACGACCTGCGGAATAAATTAAACGCTTACATTACTCAAACGCAGATGTTTGAATCGTAAGTTAACTAATCATTATCTTCTTATCTTATCTGAACTAATTTCGAAACTATTTTTTCTAGAATGACGAAAGAAAAGTATTACATAATCCTAAACGCGCGGATTAAACGCGACTCAATTAAAAACGACGCAATGAGAAGCCGTCAAAAGTTCCGGTTCTATCGAAATCAAAAAATGGAAGTGCTCCTCAACAACAAAACCCTCCGAAGAGAAACAGAAAAGCAAAGACAGGAGTCGATCGTGATTCGAAAAGAGTTTGAAAAGGCGACAAATGCCGCGGATGAGTTTGCAATTGGATATCGAATCCGAATGGAAGAGATTTGCACATTCCATGAGTATATTTACTGCTACAGAAAGATCCTTTTGAAAGGCTCGGAGGAAATTACAATCAGGGAAATGGAAAAGTCAAAGTTGAACGCGCTCTACGAAGAGACGAGGAAGCACGTGTTTATTGTCCAGATGAAGTAAGTAAAAGTTAATAATCCGAATGGAAGAGATTTGCACATTCCATGAGTATATTTACTGCTACAGGAAGATCCTTTTGAAAGGCTCGGAGGAAATTACAATCAGGGAAATGGAAAAGTCAAAGTTGAACGCGCTCTACGAAGAGACGAGGAAGCACGTGTTTATTGTCCAGATGAAGTAAGTAACATTAAAGTTAAATATTAAGTATTTTTAACTATGCAATTAAAAACTACGTTTCTCTTTTTAGCCAACCCGACGAAACCGAATACTTCAACAAGATTGAAAGACTGCGTGAAAAATTCTATGCAATTACAAGGGAACGAAGAGATCTTGAAATTAAATTAAACGACGATGATAACCCAGCAAGGTACGTGATAATTTACCAATTAAGTATTTAATTATAATTACCTAATTATCTTATTTTTCCAGGGTTCGTGAAATCGACTTTGACAAAATAAAAGAAAAAGAAAACTTGGAAGTGCTGGAAAAGCGTTTGGATAATCGCGAAGAATACCTTGCGGTGCGGGATGTAATCGGTCTTGAGCGGAACATGATGGAAAATCATTTAACAAAAATCGCCGAAGACTCCCTGGAGCAAGCCCTGTACCTCAAAGACTATTACGGAGAGCAAGTCAAAGCGATTGTGAACATTCGAAGGAATCTAAACGACGTTTCACAGCAAATGGAAGGATTCATTTGTGAAAATGCTATTGCATCTGCTCAAGCTGACATTGCAGAGAAACAGTAATTAAAAACTTAATTGCTCTCTTAAATCTAGTTAGTAAATCTCTTAATTAATTTCTTTCTTTGCTTTTAGTTACAATCACTGCAAGGAAATGCTCCAAGAAGCAGAATCCCGCTGGGCTCAAGGACTTGCCCCAACGGAAGAAATGGCAAAAGAATTTGTTCGGGTGCAATGGCGAGATAAAATGTTGAAAAAGGCGAACATTCACTCTCAAAAGAAATGCTTTCTAATTCAAAGGAAAGCCAAGTCTGGAACTCAAATCCAAGCAAGAAAATGGTCTCCCAACAGAAGGGAATTGGAAGATCCAAACTCAAGCATACTCGGATGGAACTTTTCCGCTGTTTCAAGACCTCCTATGAAAACCCCTTCTTTGAAATTCGCATGCCGAAAAAGT
>JAANSO010003400.1:0-11527 GCA_036507315.1 Lepidocyrtus fimetarius | reverse complement strand
ATCTTTGGCCACCAGCTAAGCTAGAAGTAGAGAAAATAATTTTTCACCCAATGTTTGCTGCTGAGATTCAACATGATAGGATTAGCTTTGATATTGGTAATTTAATTAGAAGCACACTTTGCAAAATTGAGAAAAAAATTATAAAATTCTTGCACTAAAGTCTACTCAGGCTTGTAATCTTTTATTTGCAAAATTGATTTTTCAGCCCTTATAATATTGAAAGATAATATAACAGAGTATCTAGCAGCGAATAGGACAGAGGAGGGACGTGATGTTACTCAAATTTGTTTACCACAGATAGGCAACTATGATAACTTTATGAAAGGAAAACACAGAAAAGGAACCATTGCGGGTTGGGGAGGCGAGGAACAGGTGAGTTGATTGATTTTTTTGTAATGATCACTCGTTTTCAATTTTATTACTAGCTGAACGCAGTGAAGCTAGTATAGGTTTGGCGTTGATGGTCTGTCTGTCCGTCCGTCTGTCTGTCTGTAGATGCGATAACTCAAAAAAGCCTTAAAAGATTGCAATTAAATTTGGCAAGTAGGTACAAATAGTAAATTGCCAGAACCCTATTGTTTTTCAGCAATTTTGGCCTAACGGTTTCGCCGTTACGAGTGACGGTTAAAAAATTTCAAATAGCAGTATGGTAAAATTTTTGTTTGGGTTTTCTAACGGGCATTAATTAAGGACTGCGATAAAGCTCGCTTGCGCGGTAATATCGTTAAGCTTATCGTTAAGCTCGATAATGTTCGGTGTGTAGGAACGGGGTGCTTTGAATGGCGCGAGTTTCAAAATTTGAATTTTTGCACGGCTTTTACTGATGGTGCTTTGTTAATTAACGATCGACAAGAACGTTAGAGATCGTTAAGGGGCTAACCGAGCTCTTCTCGGTTGTGCGTATTACGCAGTACGCGTTACGAAAATCCTAAGCACAAATTAAACAAATACTGCACAAATTGTTGCAATTATAATCGCCAAATGCAAACGTTCAACTAGTTGGTTATTGGTTTACTACCGTTTATTCTTATCAATTTTCAGGTTTTCCGTAAACCAGCTCCGCGAGTTATTACAAAAGCGGATGTTGAAATCTACCCAATTGAATTCTGCAACAGTCACCTCAGAACTATAAATCAAAACCCAAAACAGCTTCCTATGGATTTGGTTATTTGTTCTGGAGGAGATAACACGACAAAAACATTCCATACTCCGGGACCATGGAAAGTATGTTTAAACTAAATACTTTTTAACTATTTCTTAAAATATTTGTGTAAAAACTGATTCTAAAATGTGTTGTCAATGATAAACAGGGTGATAATGGTGCTCCGTTGATGATTCAGGATGAATCTGGAAAATTTATTCAATTTGGAGTATTTNAAAATATTTGTGTAAAAACTGATTCTAAAATGTGTTGTCAATGATAAACAGGGTGATAATGGTGCTCCGTTGATGATTCAGGATGAATCTGGAAAATTTATTCAATTTGGAGTATTTTCAAATTGTAAGAATATTAAAAATCCGTTGCAATATTTGAAGTTAAATTTGTTTTTCCTCCTTTCAGATCAGTTTCTAGGTTACGATGTAGAAAATAATGACTATGTCTTGGAAACGATATCCTACTATGTCAATGTGGAACGTAAGATTTTATATTATATTCAATGTTAGAATTTGCAGTAATGTTTTTTTTTTAATTTCTAGCTTTTCTACCGTTTATTAATTACTACTCTAACCTTGTAAATGCTCAGTCCTGCAAAAGAAATTTTAAACGACAAGTCCGTTAAAACTTTGTTTTTAAATTTAAAATAAACAACAATTGAATATTACATTCTTAATAGTAAAATTTATTCAAATTTGTTTGCATCCTCGTGCTCCATACAAGTCGGAGTAGTAACCGATGTAATCCAAGAACGCTGTTAAGGGAAAATAAATTCAAGCAATGTAAATAAAAAAATAAAAAATTAAACCTCACTTTCAACATTTGCGTAGTAAGTGACAGCAACGGCCTTATGCAAAGTTATGTTGGAGGCGTCACTAGAGTTTCCAGTAGCATTTGGGTATACGTTATCTAAAAAACAAAATAATCGACTTTGTAATTTGTCAGTTTAAAAACCAGAGTTTTACTTACTGTAGCTGACAATCCCAATTTGGGTGTATCGATTTGAACCCTGGTCTAGTTCGAAGAATAAAGGACCCCCGGAATCCCCCTAAAAATGCAAATTAGCTAAGATTTGATTTGCATTGATAGAAAAATTAATATTTTCACACCTTCCAAGCATCTTTAAACATGCTAAATGTTCCCGCGCACAGTCTTGTATCCGTTAGACCGTCTTTCATTCCTCCATCGGTTTCCAATTCTTCTCTTTTAGTGCAAACTGACACGTTATATACCGGAATGTCTAGTTTTTGAAGGCTGGGTTGAACCGATGAATTTGTTGTGTTCGCTCTAACAAGTGTTTGCTAAAGCAAAAGACAGTTTGCAAGGAAGAAGATTCAATTTAAATGTATTTTTTAAATTACCACGTGTGCATCTGCCGGCAGACTTCCTCCCCATCCGGCAACTGTTGCTTTCCTCCCGGAATTAATTACTTTTATTAAGTCCCCTCTTTTAGGAAGGCAAATAGGGACCAGTTCGGGATTACCGTTTGAGTCTAAAGTTTTAAATCTCAGGTCTAACGATTCTGCCAAGATTACTAAGGCTGCAAAAATAATAATTATCTATAAAACCTTAATTAGGTGGATTTTTAAGCGGCTTTTAAAATACCAATATCAAAATCAATCCTTCCGGATGATTTTTCTTCAGGGAAGCCAGGATGAAATATAACTTTTTTAATGGGAACTCTAAAACTTCCAGGATCATCTAAGAAGTCTTGCATGTGTGATCGAAAGGATGCGTAATAATATTCGGGTTGTTTTGCAAAAGTCATAAAGTCAAAGAACGGTGTTGTGTGCTTTTTTCTGTTAAGCTCTCCGTATGTAATAAAACAATGCGCCCTGTTAAATAATTTTAGATTATTTTTTTTGGCAAAGTGAACAATTATTTTTGTTTAAGCTTACGCCGTCAAAACCATTCTGTCGTTGATTATCGCCCCGCCGCAATTTTGAGCCTTGTAAGATTGGTTTCCATCAGGGAGGGTGTATTTTTCATTGCCAATGTTCATCTTTACCATCCATGGAAATTCATATCTTGTCGCGTTCTCCCCTCCAATGATTCTCCCGCTGGGGGACTTTGGCACCATCCCGCATTCTATAAATTTTTTCATTAATTTTCAGTAAAATAGTTTTTGTAGGTTTTTATTTACCACAGTTTAAAGACTCGTCTAGTTTCCCCTTGAAATTTTCCCAGGGCCAGTGGCTATCCATATGGGACGGCTTGAGACACCATTCGCTTTTTTCTTTCTCCGCCACTGATTCAATGTATTTGACAATTGCTAAAATTTAAAATACTATTATTAAACCAGTAATAATTAACAAGTTAATTAGCTCTGATTACTGTTAATATTAGTAAAGTATGCATATTTATGCATTGCGTTGTTAGCCAATGGGGTAGGCAGGTAGGTGGCAATTCCAGCTAAATAAGCGCGGTCAGGCCCGCCGTCAATAAATCTTCTTGAGGTAAAACTTAAAGGTCCACCGGATGTTGTCTAATTAAAAAGGAGTATTTTAATTATAATTAATTTTACAATGTTAAAAGAATTTTTTTACTGGGCCGGGTTGAGCAAATTGTAAGCAAAGTGTGTCCTCGCTTATTTCAAGGTTGTTGTGTTTCCCCATGGATTTACATTTTTTTCCTGAGGTGATTGAGGAAAACCTGGTGTAAATTTTTGTTGGATATTTCACGTTTAAATCGTCATAGCCAAGTACTCCTTGATATAACGCGTGACGATTTATTAACTTCAAAGTTGGAACTTCATTGTATTCCGGAACACAAATTGGGCCGTGTGAGGTCATGTTGTTAAAATTCGTGTCGACTATTACAATAGCCACGTCGGAATCCAATGCTTGATTCGCTCCGTGGTATTTAAAGTCAATTGTGTACATATCTCGGTAAATGATTTTTGTTTTGTAAATTGAAAAGTTTTTATTTTTTGGATCGTTGAGCATTATATGAGTAGAAATAAAGATGTCGCTTGGTTCGGCAAGGTTTCCGGAGTTTTTCCAGGCGTCAAAAGCGTATACTTGGTTTGTTTTCATAAGGCATTTGTGAGAGGTTAAGAGCATGTTTGAGTTTATTATTGTCCCGGGACAAACCCTTTCCGCTGTTGAGTTTAGTTTCAAGTGGATGTAGAGGAGATGCCGGGATTGCTCGGGAACGATTTCCCCACATACTGTGAAAAAAATTAGTTAAAATTTTGAAAAAGTTTTAAAATTTTATTGGGGACTTACGGCAACCAGGATTTGAGGTGGAGTTCTTCCTCGTAAAGTTCTTTTTTATTATGGTTCCCAATCGCTGCACTTTTGAAGGACGTTCCGGTCTGTCGTATTTAAATATACATGCTCTTCCTGTTAATATCCCTAATTCTAATGCCAAAAGGGCGGTGAAAATAACAAAAATGGTTTGCAAAAATTGGAACATGATTGCGAAATGAATTAAACTTGAATGAACTGCTCTTGTTAAATGTTGCAGTTTGCATTCTAAAAAAATCAACAAGAGAAGACGGGTTTGCTTAACAAAATGAGAAAGCTGACTTTTAATGTGTGAACAATGCACAATGGACATTGTTATAAAAATAAATTAAAAGTTTCCATTAAATAATATTTACATTGTTTCGTTAACAACTTATATGGTTAATGTACGTAGAAATCTTACCAACGTTTTAGACATGAACACTATTGTTTGTAGCGTTAATACACATTTAATAACCCTTTATCCTTGATTAAATTTAACAATCTCAGCCGAATTTTAAAACTTTAACGTCATTAATTTTAATGCCTTAAAACCAGTTAAACTTGATCTGCTGATGTATCGCTGTCCAACCCAACCGTTAAATGCTTTACGGAGGGGAACCATCTTCCAAACAACTTTAAATTTTCTTTGTCCACGATCCATCCGTCAAAACAAAACTTATCGAAGTTCTCCAAACGCTAATACTCTTCCAAGTCTGGATTTTGAATCCAGTCCAAAGTGTCTAGCTTGTTAAGTTTTCCTTAACGGCGTTGTATTTAATCAAAATGGTCTTCAAATTCGGAACTATTCGTAAAACAGCAAAGTCAAAGTAAATGGGAAATTCGTTTTGAAAATGTTTCTTAAGGAAAGGAAAGTTACCTGTTGAGAAGTCATCCAACCACAGTTTTGCAGCGGCTTTTGATTTATAGTAAGTGAAGTTGCAAGCTTATCAAGGAAGAAGGGCAGTTTAAAATCGATTGAAAAATTGGGACTCTCTGATACTTCACCAAAATTCTAATACTAAATTAATTTATCATGCAATTACTTTGAAAACAATTATAATTACAAAATTTTAATTATTTTCATGGCAATTACAAACAAAATGGAACTTATTCACCATTGTCAAGTAAATACTTAATCAAAGTCCATACAAAAACTAATTATTCATTTTAATTTACTTTTTTGGCAGATGCTAGTGAGTTTAATAACACGTGTAGCAATTATTTTGAGAAAACAGGAAATGGTAGATTATGACGTCAAAAAGGGAAGAAATACAAAATATAATAAACTATTATCGTTGCTTGTTAAGGGTAGTCGTGTTTTGAAGTTCTTGGAAAAGTATGGATTTAGAAAAAAATATTCTATTTCTGCTTTTCTTAAATTTGAACCAATTCATAAAAATACTTTCCAATGGGTTGCCTTTCAGTTTTTGGAATTGCGGTAATTTTTCTCACCTTATTTGTCCTTCCAGTTCGCCCCCAATGGCCCTATCCTGATATGGATCAAATGTCCAAACTAATTTTCTGCCTTAAAGAATGCACTTTTGTTTACTATCAATTTCGCGAATCTTCTCCAAGCGATAAATTTTTATCCCAAGATTTCTACAAATTTTCATTATTCCAAGTTTTCTACCCATTCTATCCAGTCCTTATAACTTTTCAAATAATGGAAGAGGATTTAGTCCTCACAAACTGGACAGTTTCTTCCGCTCCACTCTCCGGAATTACAAAGCGGTCCTCTTGCACAGTCAGGGTTTACATTCCCGTAGATGAAACCGACATCCAACCAGAAATTTATTTTATCAGGGATGTGTTCATGGTTGATCGAAGAGCCGAAGGTTTGAAGAAATTGTTCCTTCCTGATATATTTTGGATAGTTGGGGACCCAGCAGAAAAGGGATTAAATGTCAGAGAGATTGCATTAAAAAATTATTTAGTTCCCGGGACAATTTTTATATTCAGTCGGGGCCCTGACATGTTGCTCTTTGTCTGCCCGTGGAAATGCAAGGGACGGAATTATTTCAGACTTTTACTAGGTCCCCCTGTCCAGCTTCAGAGAATACGCAATGCCTGGAATAAGCTGCAGACTGACCTTAGCCAAGAAAAAATCGGGGTTAATCCTTCAATAAATTTGTATTATTTCAGGAAGCCCGAAACTCCTTCAAAAATCTGTGAAACGCCTGAGCATTTGGATGACCTTAAGTGTTTGGTTGTTCTGACCGCTTGGAAGTTAAATTTTTCAATTATTTTTCACGACCTCGGGATTATTGGCATTCGGGATCATCACCCCGAGCTTGAAAATGATCCTATGCATTACCTTTCATATGGACTTGACAGTGTTGAATACAGCATGGTCTTTCTTATGCGGGGGATGAGAAAATTCAACAGGAATTGGATGGGGGACGTGCTTGCCAAACCGTTCAATTAGTTTATTTGGGCGGGGTTAATTTCAAGCAGTTTTCTCTTTGCTGGATTGCTCACTTGGCAGACTAGAACACCAAAAGGAGAAAACTTTTTTAATAAAATTAAACAAAATCTCCGGATTTTATGCAGAGCTTTGTCTTCTTTATGCAGCCTCCTCATTGGACAGTTTTACGGCTCCAGAACTACTAATCAAATACCCAAGATGAATATTTCAATAATGCCAACTTGGTTCGGGTGGATCCTTTTGGTTTTAATTATTCAAAATTTCTACCAAGCGGATTTATTTTCATCGATGAGTTTTAGAGTGGAGCCGAAAGTACCTTCAGATCTAAAGGAGCTTGTTGAAAACGAGCACGTGATGGTGGCAACCTTCAAAACTTGTACAAAGTGGATTCCACTAATCCGTTGGAAGAGATTTGGCTCCTGTTTGCAATTCTATTCAATTCCGGCTGCACTCCATCAAAAGGATTCCAAACAGGTTGACACCTTTCTAAAGCTTTCTGAGAAAATAAAAGGCAGCAAGCCTGCGTAGACAGTAGCATGAAAGTTTGCATTTTATTGCCAAAAGTTTTTACTAGTCTGCCTTTTGCAAAATTTTTGCAAAACATGCGATAGAGCTTTACACTAAATTCCTTTGTTCAAATGATGCAAAATTGTTTTTGCAGAGCCGTTTGCAAATTTACAAAAATATTTGCATATTTTTTTCTACATGTCCTTACCTTTTCATTGATATGCTACATGCCATATGCATATGTTACAGCTAGTTATGAAACCGACCTGTTAGTCTGTCTGTCTGTCCGTTTGTCTTATCGATAACTCAAAAAGACCTAAACGGATTTTTTCCAAAATGGACAGTCATGTAGACTGAACCTTCGGACAGAGCTTTATTGTTTTTCAACAAGTAAGCTTAAACGGTTTGGCCGTTACGAATGAAAGTTTGCACAGTGGCGTAAATTTTTATTGAACCTAATGCATAACTGCATTTTTAGATCAATTGCTGTCCAAACAATTGTAACAAAATGTTTATTACGATAGTATAAAAGCTTTAAATCAAAGATTATGTAGCTGTTAACAATATTGGCATAACGGTCAACGGAAGGTGACCATTAAAATATGTATTTGTGTATCTGTGTTTTATAAAACCTGGGATATAGGAAAGTGGAATGAAATAAATGGTGTTAGGAAGTCGGGAATGTTGAATGAATCCTTTCCTTATTGCGTGGGAGATTGCATGGATACAACAAGAAAGAATTACGGATTGAAACAAGAATCCATTTCGTATGTTACCTTACCTGGAATGCTTTATTTTTAGTTGTTATTTATTTATTTATGGCGTCGCGATGAAATACCTGCCTTAAGGAGCATGTATAAGCGTTGTTCATGGGTTTGCTGGTTTGTATTGTTCCGTTTTTAATGGAGGTTTTAGTTGAGTATCGCAAACGCATTTTTGAATTATCCAAAAGATTGCCTAAGAAGGTTTACAAGACATGTTGTAGATTTTACAAGGTCAAGAATATTTTTTTATTTTCTCTTAATTAAGTTAGTAGTTAAAAGATATTTTAATTAGCCAACGAATTGGTTTTTAATTTTGAAACACATGAAAATAAACTCAAATTAAATATTGCATTTTTGAAAGATATTATTTACTTTCACTAAAAAGACGATCAACTTGATCATGATCATTTACAATGCTTTTAGAATTTTCTTCCTCGTTCCTTCCATGATTCCCAATCCCGGTTTTTTTCTTTGCAGCAAATAAAATATGAGAGACGTTCCTATTCCATTTTATTTCCTCTCCTGGGTCTTTAAAATCTTCTCTTTTCGGGTAAAATCCTCCATCCCGGAGGTTATCAAAGTGCCGAAGCGTGGCAAACGTTAAGTAAGTATAAGTTAACAAATTGGGGAAGATATCGAGCCAGTATTTTAAATATTTCGATTTTCCTCCAATTTCCATTCGAGCCCTTTGGTCAAGCTCTTCAAAATGAACGTATTTATTCCTCAAAGCTTTAATTAAATCCACAACGGACTTACCGTTGTACCTGACTTTTCTTCCGTCTTTTCCAGAAAATGACAGGTCATTCATTACGCGCATTTCTAAACAATTCTTCCAACCGCATTCCAAAGGAAATATTAAGCCTGCAATGGACTCCAAATAATTCACTGCTTCTTGAACCGGAGCATCGTCTCTGTTAAAAAGAACACGCACTTCTTGAAAAAACCGCATGATTTTGTCTTCATCCCAAAATATTGGATGCCGGAGAAGATAAGACACTGGCGGGCGTTCCTTTGGGTCCTCAACTGTCAGCATCATTACAAGCTTCGTGGCTCCCCTAACCTCCCCCGGAATTTCCTTAAAAAGATAGCTCATATCCATTCTCCTGGAAGGCAGAATCGGCCAAATCGTGTGATAAGGATGAACTCCAGCCAAAGTGTAGTAAATCAAACATCCAAACGCCCAGACATCAATTTTATTGCTCTAAAAAGTTTAAAATTCTGACTTACTTTAGCTATATTTCGGTTTAAAATACTTGAAATTATTTTCACCGTACCAGTCTTTTTCCTGGTTTTGCTTTTGTGACCTCCGGAGCCTTCCATCCTTCCGTTCCTGAAGCTTTACCGGAACCCGTAAAGCTTATTTTCCCTTCCGGTAGTTTTCGGCTTAAACCAAAATCAGAGATTTTAACGATAACTTTTCCATTTTGCTTTTTTAATAAAATGTTAGTTGGTTTAATATCCCTGTGGACAATTTGGTTTGAATGGAGAAATGCCAGTCCTTCTGCTGATTGTCGAAGCAAATCGTAATTATCCAGCTTCCCAAACTTGATTGTATTTTCCGTTTGGTGAATCCAATCCTCCAAAGTTGCATCACAAAGTTCTAAAACAATAAATCGAAACTCATCTAGAACTTCACTTAAGAAATATCTGACTATATTTGGATGAGAGTCAGCTCCTGCAGAACATAAAATTTCAATTTCTCTTGTAAAGTATTCAAAGTCTTGAAGTTCTAAACGCTTCACCGCAACTGGCCTCTTTTCTTCCAGGAGGCCCTCACAAACTCGTGTTTGCAGTCCAGTTCCAAGAACACGATATGGAAAATAGGAAACTTTGTCACCAATTTTTTTCATTGCTTCACTTTCAGTTTGCTTCGATTTATTAAAAAGTACTGAACTTTCCATTTTACTTGATTTTTTCTATAAATCATAAAACCGTAGCGTTTTAATTAATAAAAAGTGAACTTTCTTCTAAATTTACTTTAATTGCAAATGTAATTGCAAAATATTAAAACTTTGCAAACATATGGTTGAGTTTATTAAATACAACTTTATTATAAATGATGATTAAACAAAATCCTCACAGATGATCTCAACTTGTTTAACACATTTCAACTTAAAGCTTATAAATGTGTATCCTAAAGCATTTATCCAGTAGTTATTCCCCAAGACTAAAACTTTGCTCTCTCTTGACCTCTGGCATGTATGTGGCATGAAAATGCCAATGCGAGAAGTAAACTGGATTTGCAATGTCAAAAAGAACAACTTACTTGTTTCTGATTAAGTTTTTTTCGTATAAGAGAAGATTTATTTTTATTCTTCGAGATTACATAAAAAGTATTTTACTTTATTTTCAAGCCAAAATTCAAAAGTTCATACAAACCCTGCAAAAACGCCCGTTTTTTAAAACTTTAAATTTAAATTAAAAATATTTATTATGAACTAGCTGGACTCTAAATCTAACTAGTGTCGTAAATAAAAATAGAAAATTTTGCATTGCTATATAAAATTCAAACCCATTTCTTAAAATGTCGTGAAAAGCTTTTAGATTGAAAAAATTTCAAAATTAAACATGATTGTATTCAGTTATAGTTTATTAATCAAACGTTTAAATAAATCAATATGTCTAGGTTTAAAAATCTTATTGGCCATTTCTAATAATACAGAATCAAATGTTTTATAAACTACGTAAAAAACTGATTCAATACTAACTTTTATAAACACTTTCAACAGGATTTCTTTAATAAAATAAAAAACTGCGTAGATTTTTTCTTGTTTGTCCGTGCAGTTAGGATTCAATGTCGGCAACTCCATTTTACAAGTTTGTAACTTACTTTCAACCATCCAAATCAAACCTTTGACAAACCAGTGAAGAGGAACTGGCAAATCTAAAAAGTGGGACGTTATGCCAGAAGTAACCTCAGCGGCCCAAAAACCAATCCAGGTGTGAAACTTTCTTTCGTCATCCTTTAAATTTTCTCCCTGTTGATAAAAACAGAATTTTTAAAATGACCGTTTAAGAGCAAAATATAAAATGAATATAAAATATTTAAAATATAATCTTACAAATTTTATTAGCGTGGCTTTGATGAGCTGATAACTGAATAAATATTGCTGAAGTGGCTTTGCAAATGCGAAAAATAGCAAAGCTACACAAACAACTGACGAAATGATCCAGTGGGGAAGATTAGCATCTAAATTAACACTTTCTAATTCCGGAATACTTTCGTGGAAACTTTCCCACGAATGTAATGTCCAATTATAGGACCTCATCTATCAAAAATAAAAATTATAATTATCTGTCAAGTAATTATTTACCTGTATTTAAATTTTTAAAAACTTACAAGGACTCCCACAATTACATAAACTTCGGCAAACGTGTACATTCCCATTGTGAAAGGTAGAAAAGAGAATAAAACGGTTTTAATAATTATTTCTCTAGTTTGTTT
>JAANSO010003399.1:0-11529 GCA_036507315.1 Lepidocyrtus fimetarius | reverse complement strand
CTTAATGAAGAGATGTCTTTGCATTTTATTCATTTTCCTTTATGCTCCCCTTTCCCTTCATTTTAATCCAATCCAGTTCACTAACCTACAAACAACACTGCTCTACCCACATGCAATGAGCTGTCCGTTTCTTTCCCCTTTTCTGAACGTATCTTCTTTTCTTCAGAGTCAAATGGAGTAAGAAAAAAGCAAGAAAAAGGGGGATGAATAAAAAACAACGCTCGTCACGGTAATTTATTGTTTTGTGATGATAGCATAATAATCTCAAGGGCTACCGTCGTCGTCGTTGATCCACCATAACATTTTCCTAAGAAAAGTTAACTTTTTTATTTGGGGAAAAAATAATGAAATGTAATCAAGGCATATCTTTGTCCATATAAAGATTATATAATAAGTATTTTAATATGAAGGAAAATGTAAGTGCACTTATTTATTATTATGATTATTATTTGGTATGCTTTGCTACGCACTTGATTTTTTGTTTCCTGTACGCAGCTCCCCTTCTGTTGTCCGTACATTTTTATTCCAGTGTAGTGAGCAAAATGAGAATACTTAATCAGACTAAAGAAATTGAATTGAATGAGCCATGCAATCCGCTTTTTATTATAATGCCACGTCCTCTGATCTAAACAAGACACCACCATGGTTGCGCCACCACAATATCACGATCAAATGTTAAAACGGTATTAAGTTCATTACTCACAAGAGATATGATAAAATACAACGATTCCAGCCAAGAATGAGAAGCGGGTTCAGAATTATGATAACTTTGAAGAAAAAAGGGCTACCGTGTGACTTAATTCTTGGTGGGGAAGCCAGAGAAGAGTGCCTGATTATGTAATAAGGGCACCACTAAATTATTTGATAAGTTGAAGAATTAGAAGAAGCAGTAGCATTAAACAAAGGAATATAGGTATCCGTACAGAGAAAAAAGTAATTTTTCATCATCAGTTTATATATAAGTTTCTGTCAGGAAATTAGTTTCGGTAGCTGATCATCATGATCACTGCCACACAGGCATCAGAAAGGAACAAAGTGAAAAGNTCATCAGTTTATATATAAGTTTCTGTCAGGAAATTAGTTTCGGTAGCTGATCATCATGATCACTGCCACACAGGCATCAGAAAGGAACAAAGTGAAAAGAGATTGAGAGCGAGAAATAGAAGAGCATCATTGTCTTTTCTCAAGTTTCTCACGAATGGGCTCACCAATGAAAAAGAAAGATCGTGTCATTGAAGAAGTACTGTATTTTTTATAGATTTTCTTATTCCCAACTAATTTCTTACAAATTTCTTTGGTTTTGGATTTCATTTCTCACGTAAAATTCAAGTAAAACATAAAACGACAGAAATAGTCATAGCTTTCTGGTTTTTTGTTTAAAAGGATATGGGAACAGTTTAAGTATTCGTTATTTCGTTGTCAGCACAAAAAGGAAGACATATTAATAATAATAATATAATATCAGCAACAGATATCAGACCATGGCAGGAAAAGAGCACACTTATCTACTCAATCTTCTTCAAGAAAACGTATACTTAACATGGATTAAGCAAGAAAGACCCGCACGCATGGACTTTTTGGGATAGGCCACCGACCATGGCTCTCGATGTGGGAGCTTGCTCACGAAATCATATTATCTTGTTGAAAGATATTACCTACATTGAACTGTGAAGAAAAATCTAATATTTTAAATATTATCTCATTCCCGAAAAATAATCTACTTTTTTGTGATTTTTATCATTTTTCAGTAAGTTTGAGGGCGGATGTATAGATTGTATTAAAAGAAGAGATAATAAAAAATTAAGAGACATGTTGGATGATGTTTAAATGAAGCTCTCTTGCATGCATTAACGTTTAATAATTTTCTCCTTGTGTCTCAATCCACCAACTCCACCTCCGATTTCACAATTTAGTTTAAATGAGCCAGGCTGGCACACAGCTCTGAGACATCATGCAAAAGGATTCTTTTAGCGACTGTTGTTGTGATATAATGATGACCATTTGATGATGATGATAGTGTGCGATGTGTGAGTGATGCAATATCATACCGAAATCAAAAAGTACTTTTTTGCCATAATATCTGAAACACAAGTTTAGCTTTAGGAGTAAATAAAAGAGACTTCCTGTTGATCCGGTTTTTTTCCTTGTCAAATTGCCATTTAACAAGCTATTATTCAAACAGTAAAAGAAGTACATGTTCGCATTGTACTGGATTTCAACAGAACTCATATATAGGTATCATCCATCTCATATCATGATTGTCGTCATCATTCTCATCATATCATATCAGCAGCAGAAGGAGAGAGAAAGACAGAGATTATGAAACTGACAAAGAACAATCTGGCTTTGCAGTTTTTTGTTTTATATCACAAAAAGCCAGGAGGAAAGTAAACTACAATTTAAAGAAGAAAAGACCACCTTTCATGATACAAGTTACATAACAACATCATGTCAAAGACAATACAACCTTAAAAACTAATGATGAGCAATGTTTTTTATTATTTTCCCCCTTATGGGAGCAGATAGATGATACAGATAACTGCACAGAATTATGAATTTCCTCTTCTTCTTTGTTTCTTTTCGTTTCTTTTTCAATGACTTTAATCATTATCGACTAGATGAAGAAAACCACAAGCCTCCTGTCTAACTTACAGTTCTCCCCATCTTTTTTCCTGTCAATAGATGAGAATTAGAAGAGAATGACAGGTAAAATGGGTCGATACCAGCAATACCACTACCGCCAACTTTACCACATCCAACTTTGCAAGAAGAAGAAAAGCAAAAAAGGAAAAAAGTCAGTAAAATAAACGGGAGGTTGGGGTTGGGTTTGTTGAGAAAATGCCAAGCTTGCCACCACCACACAAATTCTTTGCATAAAAGTTGCTTTTATCAGGTGAAATTGTTTGAACTTGCTTTTTTTGCTTAGAAAATTTTGTGAAGAAAAATCTGAGCAAATATTTTATCTCAAGAAGACGCAACAACATAACAGCATCAATGTTTTTGATTAAACCAGATAATCGGAAGGTAAGAAAATAAAAATGGAATATAATATCCTGCACTTGAGTATCAAATTTCATCCCATCTTTGTGCAGCATTAATGTTATGTGCATAGTAAAAATTATGGTAATGGAAGCAAGAGAAGACCATATCCGGGTCTTTATTATAAAAACTCTCATATCAGTTTTCCATTATTGTCCCTTGCTGAGAAAGAAAAATAATAAAAATAAAGCATCTAGCAATCTACATTTGTTGTAATATTCACAATGATGAGTTTTATCTAAAAGGAGTATTAGCAAAGGGAAAAGCACGCTTTATTTTTATGCCTGTGTGTATTGCATTATAAGGAAATTGTGTAGGTGGCGAAACCTGATCTCCGGTTCCTGTCTCATTCAACTTTATGAGGATGATGACGATCATGATGAAACGGAGAGGAAAAGAAATGAAATGGGAAAAATGAATGTTATGCAGCGTAATGAATGCATGTACAACAATGTCATTTCTGCTTAAACATACATATCACATTGAAGGTATGAATTACGCTGGGAAGACCCTCATTTATACCTTACACAATTCTCCGCTGCGTAATCAATGAAGACAAACTGATGATGATGGGTTGGGTCCTTTTGGGTGCTGTACAGTTGAGGCACTCTGTTGCAATATAATGTTTTCCTTTAGGTTGTAAAGAATCTTTTAAAGAATGAGCACCCAACAGAGAAAAAACCGAAAATTGGCCTTTTACGTCGTTACACTTCTTTGTGAGGAAATGTAAGATTTGAAAAGATTTGTTCCTGGGTGGAGCAACTAGGTTATTGATTTGGTTTTTGGTGTAAAAGGCTGGAGGAAATACAATTTTCTTGAATGAGTTTCTCCGGATACATTTTTTTTCTCGTTTTTGTACAAAAAATGAATGAAAATCCTGTTTTTAAATTGCAAAATAAGATGCGGATGTTTCTCAAAGAAATTTAATTTCCTGTGAAATGTACGTATTTTATATGTTGCTGCTGTTAGAAAGCTAAAGTAATGAAATCAAAAGGTCGAGTAATCGATTAAGTTTTCTTACTGGTGTTGTAGTTAATATTATTAATGCATTAATCTGGTTCACCCATTTATCCATTTTGCCAGTAAGGCCAAGCTATTTCTTTTGCCATCATCACCCTTTTTACCCGTCATATATAAAATATATTATGACATAAGTGTAGGCGTAATAAATGGATTGAATTTAAATTAAAATGAAGTGGATGATGATAAGAAGAAAGACTGAAATTAATTTACTCCAAATTCATTTAATAATAATTCAAAAAACAGTCTCCTCCTATCAATTTCAATCAAAATCAACCTACATAAAAATCAAGGTAATTAAGTGGAAGCAAACATAACAAAGAATTTAAATGAATATTAAATAGTCATAAAGAAAAATATTTAACAATGCAAAAATAATTGGTTTTTCAAAGGAATCACAAAGCAGGGGAATAAAGGGCAAGGATAGTAAAAAATGTGTAGTATGCTTTGCTCGCTACTGTTTTTCTGCCTTCCTCCTGGCAATTTTCTTTTATGCAAAACGGTAATGAAATCAGAATCATGCAGGTCTCTTGTCAGTCAGTCACAACCACACAAAGATTCAACAGAAGACAACCAGCATCAGTCAGGCACCTACCACTCTTCAACAACGGCCATTCAGTATGCAGATGCAATCCGATGGTTGTCTCTGATAAGCAAATGAAAATGTCCATAAGAGGAAGAGAGACATATTTTGAATTGGACATTGAACAAGACAGGAAAATGATTAAAAGTCATTTGTTGCTGTTTTGGTTCTCTCTTGTCTATTTTCTCTGCATTTTAGATTGAGAAGAAGAGATTCATTTAAAAAAGAATTACTCATCGTGATCATGAGATGGTGATCAGCGTTGTCCCAACCCATCATTCACCGGCTACCATTGTATTGAATAAAGAGACACGATAAGTCTATTTTTACTTTTTTTCGTTTCGTTTAAGCTAGAAAAAACAAGGCATCAAGAAAGATTGATCTTGCCGGAGAGGAGGAGGGCGAAATGGGCAAAGAAGAAAAACAAAAAGATAAAATTAAAGTTTTGACTGTTTTCTTCTATTTACTCATGAAGGCATGTAATGAGCGAGGAGAGCAAATAAAGGAGAGTAACGGTACTCTAAATAAACATTTAGGACATGTACGACATCCTCCTCATCACCTGTCGTTTCCTTTTTGACTTCCTCTTTTTCTTTTCGTTTCTAATTTATTTTTAGTTTTGAGACGGCGCGCAGCGCAACTACCTTCTTGTCAATCTTTTATTCTTCATATTAATGACCATTTGAATTCAACATTTCGGGAGAGAAAATGAAGCAATAAATAAGTTTTAACTAGTATTAGCAATAACTCAGAGGATCCTCTCATTACAACAAAACTTATTACCAAAGGTATTCCCTGAACAAACAAGTGAATGCAGTGAAAACCAGGTCATAACGAAAAATGTCATTTTTCATGAGGAGACTTAAACTACCTTGTCCTTGTCTCTTTCAACCAAAACCAAAACTATTTCTTTACCTTTTCTTCCACGTTCCAATCTAGAAAATTTAGTATTTTTCCTTACTTTCTGTATATCTTCCTCTTCCTAGAATAGGTAAGAAAGGGATGCGACAACAATCTCAAATGTCTTCATGTGACCATCTTCCTAATGATAATGATGAGTTTGTCGTTGTCGCTATTGTGTCCTCTCCTGTCTTCCTCTTTCCTATATCTCTAAAAGCTTAAATAGTTTGTTCAGGTATGCAAGATGCTTTCGAAGAGAGAGATGCATCGTCTTGGTGGCAAGATTTATGGCATGAGACTTGTAATTCTGTTGCCCCTGCCGCCTCGACTACCATCCTAATCATCATGAGCCTCATCATCCTAATAATAATGGTCGACGACAGGAGAAGGTAGGACGTGACTTACGATGCTATTAAATATGTTTTAAGGGACAGAAAAGGTCCAGTCTGTTTACCCTTACGATGATGACGAAGTCAGGGACGGAAGGCTTCCTAATAAAAATTTTATAGGAGGACTTGATTTTCCCTATTCCCTTCCTACTACTGCTTAACTTTCAGTCACCAGAGACTAATAATGAAAAGGGCCAAGCCTTGAAAATTAAATGTTTCATTGTGCATCGTGTTAAACCTTTTAAATTGAAATGTCATAACAGACAACAGAACGAGATTCACCCCAGAGGAAAAAATATAATGCCATACTTTACACAAAGCCACATCAATTTCTCTACATGTTTTTTAACTTGGGGGAAAACAGTTGGAAAATGAAGATAATTCCATGAGATATGAAAGTGTATAGCTTGTTTTTTAAAACTTTGTGGATGTACTGCTTTGCAAAGCTGATAGGATGATGATAAGTAAGAAAGAAAGAATTGGATGAAGTACGAGAATAAGGAGGTGGAGGAGGAGGTGGATTGGAATAAGGCGTGAGCTACCCTTCCACTTTCATTATTAAAAGTTGACTTGAGAAAGAACAATGAATGGTGATTTTTATTATTTGATAAAAAAGAAGAAAGAGTCAATTTTCCTCCTTTTTGAATACGAAAAACATGAGAATTAAAATAAAACTCTTTTCGTTTCAATTTTTAAACCAAACGCAAACTTTGAGAAAGAAAAGGTTAATTTTAATGAAGTAAATAAAACTATACAAGAACAGGAAAGTATAAAGATGAGCTGTATTGATTATGCGTTCATGATGAATATTAAAAGTAAAAAATAATAATATTGTTGTAATATGATTATTATGAAAAGCTTTTTTGAATGTTGGTGGTAGAAGAAGAGCAACAGAAGCAAAACACGTAATACTGATGATGCTGACTATGATGACTGATTAATCTCGCCTTTTCTTGGCAAAATCCTGTCAGTGGGAAAAGTCACAGCGAAAAGAAATAAGAGTTGGAATACAGAATGAGCATTTTATTTTCCCATGCTTTTTTGGCTTGAGCAAGGAAACCTTTGCGACTTCATTGAAGAAGGTTTAGTGTCCGATAAGGAGTAACTATATAGCGCAGTGAAAGAAAGAAGGAGGAGGAGGTGAGCAACGAGAAAAGGCATTAAAAAACCTTCTTTGCTTATGTACTTTTACACATGCCATGCAGTCCAGAAGTGTGTCCGGTTTAATCAGTTTTTTAGAGCTCACTCGCCAACGCCAACACTACCATTAGAGCATTTTCCCAGGACAAGAAAAAAAGAAATCATTATTAAAAATCATTTGTTCAAAACAAGCATACAAACTATCTCTATTTCTTGTTATTATTATTAGGTTGTTCCATCATTATTATTAGTCATAGAATAAAAGGAGTAGGGTTAATATTTATGCAAAGTTTTTTAAAACTTCTGTGAATAATATTATCGTGGGCTGTGCTGGTTGAAACAGCTAGAAGGTTTACTTTTACTCTGGCTTTTGAAGTTTTTGAAAGGTGAACTTAAAATTTATGGCCAATCAGCTAACTTATTCATTAATAGAATATTACATGGATTGAAGAAGAATAGAAAGGAGAGAATTAACGAGAAAAAATATTACATTTTTTGTATGTAAAACACTCACTTACTTATTCAGTTATTATTTAAGTTAAAAAGTTGAATTATTCCTGTCACACATGCAACAATGCAGAAAATAGAGATCTTTCCCTGCTGATAAATTTAGGTCGACTTTTTGTGCTCTCTTTTGTCTTTTGATAGCTTGTGTAGCTCATGCTTGAACCCAAACAAAACAGAAGTAGTAAAAAAGCTAGAGAACCAGACATTATCTTCTTTCTTCAAAGAAGAGTAAAAAGGCGTCTTGGAAAAGTGGAAGTTATAATAACATAAGATAAGCCCATGAGCTCATGAATCATACCATTTGACTTTGTTGTTTATTGTTGTGGCCAGAGAGTTAAACCAAGAATTTATAGAGGAAAAACTTCATAACCAATTAGCTTGTGTGTACTAACAAGCTCATGTCCCCAGTCAAAGAAATTATTTCCCGGTCGAGCAAATAAACAAGGAGAAAAAAATTCTTGTTCCCTGCAAACAAACTTAAACGTTATCATGAGGAACGTGCCTTTAGTAGTTTTGCTACGAGAATGATTTTTAATAAAATTCATATTAATACCCGGGTTTCTTTTCTATAGCATTCAACTAAATTTTACCAACTCGTGTCTCATTGTGATTTCAAAATTAAACTAAAATTTTGGTAATGTGACGGAGGGATAACACCACCAAACAAAGAAACTGGTGAATAAAATTGGTGTAATGAAAGTGTCAAAATTTGCCAAGTAAGGTAATGGCACAATGAGTTATTACCCAAGCATATTTTAGAATTCGATTACGGTTATGCTAATAAATGAACATCAATTTGCTTCAATTGCCTCTATACGTGAGTGCCTTGAACATTTCAGAGTTGAAGCCAGAAATTTTGCTTGAATATTGACAGAATTTTCTTTAAAATACTGCTTCTTAGAATGGAGAGCAAGTCCGGTTGCTTCTTTATGAAAAAGTTACCTTTAGCACTAAATGCTTTATTAACAATATCAATTATTACAGTTCATCGGGATTACATAATCTTATTTAAGTAATTCTGATGATGGATTTATTATGGCAGGTGCTGACTTTTGGGCAAATTGCAAAGAAAATTGTATGTTGAAACAGTCGGGGAGGCTAACTAACAGAAGCAAAACTTTTTATAAAAAATAAGGATAGATTCAGGCTAGACCTGGAAACATATTTCATCCTGTCAGTAGATGCTTTGCTTATTAGCGGATTTCGATTTTTGATAGTTTGATAATAAGACGCCGCCTTCTTTTATATTTTCCGATTACGCCAAACAAAATTGGCACACCATCATTTTGCAAAAAAAAGTTGATTATTATTAAATGTTATTTAACTCACAGTCTATATAACTATCTATCATCAGAGCTAGCCTATGCATTGCATTGTTTACTACAAATTTAGGACTTTAAGACACAAAAAGATACAAAAATCACATTCCATCTGTTCTCCGATGTGAAAAAATTCTTTCAGGATCTCTGTAGACATCCTTCTCTTAAAAATCCTTGATTTAAGTCAAATAGCAAAAAATGTTTTTAAAAAATTCTCAAATCGAATTCCTTTTCCCATCTCATTCACCACTATTCTTCCCAGTTTCAGTATCTCTTTCCCAGTTTATTCACACAAGGTATCATCTCTTTCCCCACATGAGCACAATAACAATCTTATAATCCCGAGCATAACTTTAAATGTTTAAATGTATTACATTGTTCATCAATAAATCTTTTCCTTGTCAATTATTATCACCCAAGCAAGTTAAAATGATCAGACAGCAAAGAATTGTTTTACTCCATGAACGTGCTCAGGCTCTAAAAACAATTCTTGTGAAGATGAAGAATAGTGAATGACTGCCTAACCTATTCCCATTGTTTCAACTACTTTTCCTAGTATAATGTGCTGCTGCTGCTTGAACAGAAGTAGTCTCAGCTACCATATCTGAATATAAATGTATATTTTTGATACACTGGTCATCTTTATTCACTTGGTGGTAATAATAATAAGTCAGTCAGAGAAAGGCCAAGCCTCTGTTTTGATATTTGATTAAAGGGTCATCTTCATCTTCTTTCTGTCTTCTTCAGAGTTTAAAGGAGAAAAGTAGTAGGGAATGAATGTGTCATCTCTTTAAAATACCAATGAGCCCACAATGATGATAGTCTCCAATAATCAAAGAAGGGGATGTGATCTTCTTTCCTATTAACTTTTTATAAAGCTCTGAGATTCTTTTGCAAAGCGCTTTCTAGACAACAATGCAAAGATATTTCTTCTTCGTCATCGGACAGTTTTATTTATGTAGCTTAAAGCAAGAAGGGCAAAACGCAAATGATTGCAATAAAAAATGAATAATGTGCTTACTCTTTTGCTCTGCTTAAATACAAGACAACAAAGATGATGATGATGAGGACTACTAAATAATAATAATAAATAAAAAGGGGAGGAATCTACCCTCTCTTTCTCATTCACTCCGACATTACTTGATTTAATCTGTACAATAAAGAGCAAGGAGCAGCGAGAGCATCAGAAGCATTTAAAAAACTTTCTCGATTGCTCCCTGGTTCATTTAAATAAATAAAATTGATGAATTGCAGATGAGGAGAGGTCACCACCACTATTATCATCATCAACAACAACATCGCCACTAATGTGAATTTTGCACAGCAGTAGCGGAAGAATCAAACAAGCATTAATAATGGATCAGGGGTCAGAGTTATAAAAATACCGATCAGTTTGAATAAGATTAGCACAATTTTTCTACAAGTGATTAAACCCTCAAAGGCATGATGAAAAATGGCATGCAAAAATAAAGAATGTTTATTGAAGAGAGAGAAAAGATGTGATTGATTTTTTATTTTATGTATGGATGCTTTGATTAGGGCAACAGAACAAAACCCCATCGTTTCTAAATACTTTTTTATTAATGTTGGTTGTTTCCGTCACATAGTTAAGCTAAGCATTGTCAACTTTTCTTAAGTCAGCAGAGAAAAAGTAGACCACTAAAGTGACCATCGCCATCATCATGATCACAACAATAATAATAATCATGATTATCACGATGATTGTGACGTGACTTGAGCTCTGTTGGTTTTATCCAAATATGAATCATTTGTAATACTTTTTTATTAAGAGTGAACCGCAGCAGGACTTGCTAAAATTAAAATGAAGAAAAAACAAAAGGAAGGATTGTGCTCTCAAGCTAAAATTTTTGCTATCATCATCCGCAATACCCATATAAAACACAAACTCTTTGATTATCCTTATTAATCTCAATCCTTCACTTATTATTACCTAGAGTATCCTTCGGGTAATTTAAGTACAAGACACAGTCTGTGACTTGCACCACCAAAAATATCATTTTATCTACCGTCATCAACATTGTCATATAATATCAGAACGAAATGAATTGCAATTTCATCTCTTCATCTGATCTGAATAATGACACTTATTGATCTCTTCTCTCTCCAATAATAATATCACACAAAACGACAGACAAATATGAAAGGGGCCAAAAAAATGAGTTTCAACAGCAGTAAAGCTCCTGCTTCTTTTAAGCAACAAAAAAGTTAAGTAAAGGAGAGCATTATTTGCACTTTCTAAAGCAAAAAATTTAAATGGTCACGGAAATAAATGTGATCGTGGCAGTGCGGTATGCTATTTGACTGAGATGATGAATGAACTCTGCTAATTTTAGAAAAATGGGTTTGTAAGACTTTTGCAATTTCTCTACAAAAAATTGAAAGTAAATAATAAATGAATTCATTTGTACTTCATAGAGGACTTGACAATATAAAACTGTTCTACTTTGGCAAAAAAAAACATTATTTTTTAATTTTTTAAATGTCATATGAAAAAGTGATTTTGGCGTATATAGCTTAAAGAGTTTTGCGATTGATTGGGTTGGATCGATGTAAAAATAAATTTAAATGATAATCATCCAAAGTCAAAAAGGTGATGCAATAAACGGACGGC
>JAANSO010003398.1:0-11530 GCA_036507315.1 Lepidocyrtus fimetarius | reverse complement strand
GTGTTGGGTAGGGGGGCAGAGCCGCTATTTCTATCTTTTTAACTTTGTTGATTCGATTTATGCGCTGAACCATTCATACAAATGAACTAGTATATACATATTAATATTCCATATAAATATTACTAGTGCGACATGAATTTCTAAAATAAAAAATTTACCCAAATTTTAATTTTTTGATTCATCATCATCACCTCTTTTACAAGTAATATAAGGAATATTTTTCAAATTTGTACAGTAAAGAAACCTGAATTGAGTATTTACTATCTCTGCCTACTTGCTGAAAAATGTTCTTCACATAATAAAAATGTTTTTGCTGCATAATAAATTAGTGTGTGAGTAATGTTAAAATTGAAGTAATTTTGTGTTAAATGGCTAAGTAAGCGCCATGAATAGAAATTTTAAAAACATATCAAACATTAGAGTATGTTGAAAAGAATAAAGCCAAAAGGATTGAGTTATATATTAGAAGAAAAACAAACATTTTTATTATCATTTACACCTAAGCAAGGTCAAACGTATCTCTAAACACTTTGAAATACACATTAAAAAGTTTCTTGAAGTATTTAACGTGATTATGCTTAAGTAGCTTACAATACTCTTTTCAAGAAAGAGGTTCATCTAATAATTTTCACCTAGCTTAAAACATCAAATAAAACAATACTCTCGTGAAAGGGATAGAATTATATGCCCCTTTGGATTTTTTGGTCGCCTTTCCTTTCTGAATACCTCACTTAAGTACCTAAAATGGTTAACAAAAATATTTAAATCTTTATATTGGGATTAGTGAAAATATTTTAAAAAAAGGTTTAGGATGAAGATTATACAGCAAAGTTAGTGAAAAAGTTTTTACTTGTGCTCCATTTGTCATTTAGACCTCGTGTATAAACGATAATCAATAAAAATACTTTATTTGCTGTCCTGTATACAAGCTAGTCCCCTGTGAGAAAAATATTCTGTGGATGTTTGAATTAATTTTATTTTTACAGCCAAACTTTTAAATATGAGACTCGTTTAGTTGTTTTTGCAATTTTATTGAAACCTCCTCCTAAGTATGAGGCTTTACAATTATCGGTTATACTTTTTAACCTGTGAATAATATTTTAAAATGTAAGCAAACAATGTTATATGTTGAATTTAACAAATGTTTTTAACCGTTCTAATTTTATTTTAATATTTTTCAATCAATATAGATGAAACGCAAAAGAAATTCAAGTAAGGTTCCTTGTACAATTTGCAACAAATCGCTACTCATGAGAAACCTGCCCAGACACATGTCCGTTCACAAAGAAAGACCCATTTTGACCTGTGAACTTTGCCGATGTTTTAAAACCCGAAGCAAACAAATCTTGCGAAGACATAAAAAGTCAATTCATAATGTTGGACCTAGTACTATTAAATTCAATTGTTTATTTGGCAAGAAAGAATTTCTTACCTTCAACCAGCTCGAGTGTCACCTGAGATCCCATACAAAGGAGCGGCCGTATTTTTGCAAACAATGCCCTGGAGAATTCTTCAGCAACAATGTGATGAGCAGTCACTTGGATACTCATAGCTCCAACAGAAAGGCAAAGTTTTTCTGTCAAATTTGCACTAAAGGATTTCATCAAAGATACAACCTTCAACAACATCTGAGAATCCATTTGCTTGAAAAGCCGTACAAATGTCGAATTTGTTCAAAACGATTTGCAAAGAAATATAATCTCAAAACTCACAAGATGGTTCATTCCAAAGAAAGACCTCACCGTTGCAATATTTGCAAAGCACGCTTTACCCGCAAATCAAATCTTACCAATCACATTAGAGCTCATACAAAGGACAAGCCTTTTGCTTGTAAAACATGCAGTCGAAGGTTCTTGCATTTATCTAACTTGAACGTCCACAATCAGGTTCACACAGGAAACAAATATTCTTGTAGCAATTGCTCCAGAACATTTTCAAGGAAAAACTACCTCCACAATCATTCAAAACGTGTACATGCTAATTGATTACTAAGTTGAGTTTATCAAACCACTGAAGTTATTCAGATCAAACATTTAATCTATTTTACTAACTAATAGTTAGTCTTACAAAACGTTAAGTGTTAGTAGATAATTTGATTTGCAAATGTTTTGCATAAGTTTATATCTTTTTATATTATTAGGTTGTAAAAATTACTTTAAATGTTTAAAATAAACATATTTTAACCTTTTTAAAGGCTTTTAAGTGTTTTGAATTTCTTAAATATTGTAAGTTCTTTATATGCTGTCGCCTTTCATTTAAAAATGCAGTTGTCGAAATGATTTCAAATTAGGGAAGGTAAAACTGTTATAATATCTATATATATAATCTGCTTATTCTGTCTGTTTGTCTGTTTGTCTGTTTGTCATTCTGTCACGGAAAAAAATTTGCGGTTCTTTTAAAAATATGTATGTTTAGTTCAAACTTTTAGCTTTTAGTAAGGGTTTTCAGGCTAACTTGCACATTTGCATATGGAACCGCATAGTTTTTTCGGAACATTAAAAAATTTTGCGGTTCTTTTAAAAATAAGTTGGTTCAGATCAAAGCCAGATGATATAGTAAATTTCAACTCCCGACTTGCTCATTTACATATTGAACCGCACAAATTCTTCCCAATGGTAAAATTTGCTGCGGTTCTTTTACAAATAAGTGAGTTTAGATTAAAACTAAAGCTTTTGGTAAACAGTGACCTCCTTATTTGTTCTTTTATATATAGAACCGCACAGCAATTTTTCCATTGTTTTATTCTTATTTTGTCAAATTACAAGCTGTCTAGACCCCGATGCGAGAGAATCGGGCAACCAGCTAGTTTATGATAATGCTAATAAAATCGTCAGAGACTTAAAAACGAGTTGACAAAATGTTAACTACTTTGAAATTTAGCTTTATAGTTGAAAATTATTCAGAAAAAACTGTTGGTTCATTCTATTCAAGCATTGACTTGCTCATTTACATATTGAACCGCACAAATTCTTCCCAATGGTAAAATTTGCTGCGGTTCTTTTACAAATAAATGAGTTTAGATTAAAACTAATGCATTTGGTAAACAGTGACCTCCTTACTTGCTCTTTTATATATATAGTACCGCACAGTTTTTTAAAAATTTGATTTTTCCATTGTTTTATTCTTATTTTGTCAATTTACATGCTGTCTAGACCCCGATGCGACAGAATCGGGCAACCAGCTAGTGACTAATAATTTCTCAAAATTACATATCTCATACATTGTTTGATGTGAAGCTAGAAAATTCTTATCAGCCTAATGTGTTTCCTTCCTATTATTTTGTCACATGCATAGGTACTATAAAAATTACTAATCTTTGGAATCCTTGGTTTTGCATATTAATACACAATTCTGTCGTTGAATTTCTGACTTACCAAGGTTTAGTTCAGTTAAAATAACAGACGGAAGTGAAGACGACAATAAATTAAGAAATTAGATCAATGAAACGATCGGAAACTTCAACAAATGCACTAGCACTACTAAATTATAGCTTAGAAAAATTAAGGTAAAGTTACATAACATGTAGGTACACTAATCATTATTAATCGTAATTCTTACTGTTTTCATGATAATAATGTCAACAGTCGAGGTATTGTCATTTTTCCTCCTTGAGGCTACTTCGAAGATTGTGCATCGACAAAAAGTATTTCTTCAAAGTAAGAAACTTTGGGTTTGGGTGGTCATGTCACTGTATCCCACGGTTAGGTACGTATGGTTTCATTAGTGAGCGGTTTAAGTACACAAAACATAACGACCTGATGGTCAAATACTTGCTTCTTCGTAGTTAGGTATCGCATTTTACACTTATTTTTTGTAGAGAATACTACATAGATTATATCATTGCCACTTACGCCACATTGAAAGGAAAAAGATTTATTTAGAAGGATCGTAATAAGCACAAGCTTCACTAACGCCTATTAACGTTTCATTTTGACTAATATATAAAGGCTGCTTGTCCCTTGGTTCTGTATCAGTTCAGTTTTCTTCGTTCTGCAGTTAAAAAGTTTCAGACGTTTTGTTTTTCTCTGTAGTAATTTAAGATAGCTAGCTGTTGTGTCCAGCAGTGTCACATTGCCCCGTTATAATAACATGAAGTTTTTAATCCTTTTAGCTGCGCTTATCGCTGCCGTTAGAGCAGGATATTTACCAGTACATCATGGACATCACCACGGATATGGGCATCATCACCATCATGGTAAGGAATGGAACGGCATCAAATGCCGTTGCAGACAAATATACGGCCAATTAAATGAATTTTACATTTATTTTAGGACATTACGGAGTAGCTCATGTCCCAGTTGCAGTTCCAGTTATTCACAAGGTACACGAAAAACAGCCTATTCTTTCCTTAGAAATAAAAGTAAAGCAAAAATGATCTAATAAGTATGGCGTTTTTTCAATAGGTTCCTGTAGCACACTCCTATCATCATGAGCATCGCACTTATCACCCAAGTAAGGTTTAAATATTTTTCTGGAGCATAGAAACGTTCTTTCTGAGCCTACAATAATGAAATGCATTTTTAATCTAAAGTTGTTCCAGTAGTCGCTAAAGTTCCAGTTGTCGCAAAGGTTGCAGTTCCAGTTATCCCAGTTCATCACCACCACCATGGTTATCATCATCACGGATACGGTAATAGCAAAATTGATGATCAAAATTCAAGATTATTAATTAAGAAAAAAATAAACACAATCGATAATTTGCAGGGCATCATTATGGACATGGACATTATTAAATCGATGTAGGCTAATGTTGCAACAGGGAAGTCTGTCGTTGATGGATGATAGGTAAAATGAAATTAAAATCATTAGATCCTCATAAATACTATAAAAAAACTAAATTGTTTACCACGCACGATAACATGTCAGTCATTCTATAATTTTATTCGACCTACGTTTGTACAACCGAATACAGTATTCTAATATATTGATTAATAAAGATTATTTTTATATTCAAATTCTGCATTTGATCAAAGACACAACATATATTTGTATTTTAAGGGTTCGCTAAACTGTTATACCATCATCATCATGATACTAATATTCGAGTTTTTCGAAAGCAAAAATCTTACTTTTACTATATTTTAAATTAAATGTTATATTATTATGCATTACATTACTTGCATAAACTTAAATCTAACGATAATTTAAGCAACATTTCTATTCTAAATGCCAAAGTTCATGTCATGTGTAAATGTGTAAGTCTTAATGTAGCTTACTTTTACTTTAATCAAAATCATCACCGGAGGAAGCAAAAAGCAACCGACTAGTGAAAATCCACGTAGCTATTTCACATTCATAAAGCAATTAATCTATATCTTTAATATCTTATAGGCAATAAGGCTGCATTTAAAACTAACTACTGAACTCGTACATATATATTATGCTAATCAAACATATTAAACTGGAAAAAACGGATTTTTCTAACGGAAGAATAACTAAATTAACCATCATCATTCAGGTTTGCCATAATTGGTTATATCTCCATATCTTCAACTACACCATCTTCAGAATTTTTTTGCTCCATTAGGTTCATCATATTCAGGGGAAGACTATTGACGACGGATCCAAGACCAGAAGAGTTTTCCATTGTCTTGTCAATCGTTTGAGCTTCAGCTTTGGCTCGTGCAGCGGCTGCCATATATTCATCCAACTCATCATCCAGGCTTGTTCGTATTGTAGACTTGCCTGATTTTGATTTCAGCATGTACTAGAATGAATAAGAAATATTGAAATAAATCAGTTATGTAACACTCTGGCGATTCTGGTCTATGATCATCAATGAATGATCATAACTAATAATTTCTAAATAATTAATTACATTATCCAATTCGTTGTCCAATTCTTCCTTAGATTTAGGAGAGCCAAAAAACTTCCCATCGTCGTTTTTGCGATTCCATCCTCTGTAAAAACAAAATGCAATATTCATAAGGAACCTATAATCACCATCACCTTTATTGGATCAGTGGAACATAAAGCAATAGAAAATGATCGAATGTATTCGTATTCAGCAATACCTATTCCCATTACGACCTGTTCGAAAAGGTTCATTTCGCCGTCGTCCCATTTTGTTCCCGAGATTACCTTTGGAGATACCGCCAGCATCGTCGATCCTAGTTCTGCGGACGCGATCACCGTTTCTTCTTTCAATACCTCCTCGAACATTTTCTAAATTAATACATAATTGTTTGACAATCTTTTACTGTAGCCAAAAAATAAAAACGCTTTCACAACAAACGCAGTTAGTAGCTAGAATTAGGTTTTACCTCCAATAAGTAATTTTTGTGTATCAGCCAGCTCAGCTTGCAAACGCATGATTTCTGCATCTTTAGAAGCTCGGAGAACAGCCAGTTTCTAAACAATTCAAAAGGTTTACAAAGTTAACATTCATTTTAAATAAACGACCTTGCTAACTAAACGACCTTATTGTTGTTTTTTTGCTATCTTACGTTTATTCCACCAAGTCCAGGAGGTTTCATGTGTCTCCGACCAATTCCTCCCTTAAAAGGAGAGAACTGCTTGACTTTCATAGGTTGAGCCTGCACCATTTCCATTTCATCATCCTCCTCGTTATCAAGTAAATCGCTAACTGCCCTTCTATTATTTTTTTTTCCATTTCCAAGCATCTCGAGCTTCCTTCCAAATCCCTTCTTCGCAATCGCAGTCTGTTCCACAATGTTTTCTTGCGAGTTGGATGCAGCGGTCGGGAATTTGTTGAAACTGTAAACAACAAAATCTAAAATGATTAAACCTATCTTTAAATTAAACTCCCACAGCTTACCGATCCGAGAGTGGAACTTGAGTTGAACAAACAACTGCAGCGTACTCCCCTCCCGTCCTGTTCAATCTGGGGTCTTGCAAATAGGAAAACCTAGTTGAATACATCCTTGCGCAATAAATTACTCAACAAATATTCTTTTAACTTTAACTGAACACACCGCAACAGAATTTAACAATAATTAACCGTTAATGCACAATTAAATTTAAAAATTAGCCAAAAATGGTTCCAAAAATCAAAGCGTTTTTTAATTGTAAAAATGGCTGTCGCTGGCAAGTTCCGGGCGAGGACTTGACTAGTACAAAAGAAGGAATGTTTTTCTTAAAAAGCGTCTTTCTCGTGGCAAAAAAATAAGGGAAAAGAGCCGAGGCAGAAACTAGGTCGAGCAGGAATGCCTTCTTCGATAAGAATAGCGAAGATAAGCTCATTTGCATGAATTCCTGAAATTAACGAAGTCGCCGTGTCCTTTGGTACGGATAATGCTTAAAAACGTTATCATCATCATCACAATCTTTCTCTTCCAGAAAATGCAAAGCATCAAACAAGCCAATCTTTTTCATTTCAAAGCCAAGAAACAAGGTATAAAATATAGGTATACATAAGACAAAGAAACTGTCGTCCAGAAAACGTTGCTTCGCAGTGTATAATTGCATAGTAGGGATGTACTATGCTTTGATGTTTGGCAGTTACGCTGTGGATGTACTGTTGTACGATAGGGAAAAACGGGTTTGTAGTGTAGTACAGTACATACGTAAATACATTGAAAAGAATGGAAGAAGGGAGACCCGTGCATAGTTTCCTGTTGTACTCTGACCTGCCACCAATCCCGTTTGACGGAGCAACACTTCCCTCCCCACATGAGCAAGTACAGGGACCAGTAAAAAGGAAGCCGCGAATGTATAAAAAGGTCAACGGATAAAATAAAACGAAGAGCTTGGTTGGATGTGCAGGAGGAGCAGGGCTGGTACGACACATATGTAAAGCACAGAGAGTAAGTGAAGGTTTAACATAAACGGGATAGCTGCAAGCACTGGATCAGATGGAAAAACACAGAGCAGGAGCAGAGGCTCCACCACTACTGCACACATTCAACAATTCCCTTTTCGGGTAAACAATTCCAAGCCACATACAGCTGCTTAAAAATTTTAAAAAATATATTTAAAAATTAATTAATTAAATTTTGTGAAGTGAGGACTCGAGCAATTAAATATTCAACTTGGAAATTAAAGGATTTCCTACTATATAAAACATAATCAAGGTAAGATAAGCTGTTTTTATATTAATTAACTATGTCCACTCCACCACTATTTTTTTAAAATATTTGTTAAAATAATTGTTGTTGATAAGACTTGTCCAAAATATTATTACCAAGTGGGAAGAGAAGCAATTAACTATAATTGCTCGACTAGGATATTTTGATTTTTGCTTGCTTGCTAATTAATTCCTGGTTTTTAAACCATAATGTAAAACGGATGTTGTGCCTTACTAAAAATTGTTTCTATTTTTTTTAGAAAATCTTCCAGAGGATTGAATTTGAAAGAACTAACACAAAATGGCCTGCGCAACCTTTGAAAAGGAGCTTGGATCTTGACCCTTTGCATTCTCCCACATCACGACCATCCAAACGTCGCAGATATGCTGCTTCTCCAGCCACATCCACTGCAGCAGTAACTCAATCAAGAGAGGAAAACTCTCCGTTTGCTCTTGTGACCCCCAGTCTGACTTCGGAGCAAATATCGACTCACATTCGAGAGGAAATGAAAAGGCTGAACAGACGACGTCAGTTGTACAATGCAGAAGACAAAGAATCAAATGGGATGACTGGCGGAGGTAGTGGTCCACCAAGTCCTGGAAGTAGTGGTAGTACCACAGACTTCAATCTGGAATCAGTTGGATCACCAAACTCAAATGCCTATCAGAATAATAAAGACAAGGATAAACCTCTGTTCACTTTCCGACAAGTTGGACTGATTTGTGAGCGAATGATGAAGGAGCGTGAAGACTGCTTGAGGGAGATGTATGATCAAGTTTTGAGCACAAAACTTGCCGAACAATACGATATGTTTGTCAAATTCACGTATGATCAGATCCAAAAACGATACGAAGCTGCAGCCCCTTCTTATTTATCCTAAAACAATAATATTCATGCTTAAAATATTCTGATGAAAAAATTTTTTCAAGTGTATTTACTGTTACTCCAAACGCATAGCTTATTGAATCCAGATTTTTTATTTGTGAAAGGGGAAGAGAAAAAGTTGCCTCGATTTTTGACGGTTATAGTTTCTAACAAATAGTTTGATAGTAGCACTACTATATATCATTGTATCTGCTACAACAGATTTCGAGAATCAGCAGAATCATGTTTAACAAAACAATATTTCTCAGTTTTCTGTATACTAAATGTGCATGTACATACATAGAATTAAAAAGTAATAATTATTGGCATTTTTGTGAATAAAATCGTATTTTGAGTATACAGGAATGGAAAGTCTTTTCTAAAACAATTCAAGTACTGACGCCAGAGGACTCAATCAATTCGCAATTACGATCCCTTTTTATGATGAACTCATTTGTAGTAAATTAATCTCACTGATTGTTGTACCTTCTTGGCTTTGATTTCGCATTATTAACAGTTGAAACTGAAAAAACTTTCCATACCTGATTGTGTAATTAATTAATAGTTTTATTAATGATTCATTATGAAATAGTAGTGGTTAATTTATTTCTTGTCTCTTTCATAGTAGTTACTCATGACTTTTTTGTTCAATCGAGCATCACTGAATAAAGAAAATCTTCTAAAATGCAACTTTCAAAACATAGTTTCCAAATTTTATTTATATGATTTCATAAATAAATATAAAAAAGGAATTATTTTTTTAATTCAGGAATACAGACTACGCGAATGGTTTGTTAATCATTCACTATCTAAAAATAACATGAAAAAATTAAAAATATAAAAGTATTTTATTGGTTACGTTAATAGCAATACAACACACCGCTATTATGACTATCATTTTGATCAAGAATTTACGATAGTAAGTACACATTATTACAAATGTTTGACGCCTTCACCTCCTTCACATTTTCAAAGTTTATTGTCCTTTACAGAATTCCATGCATTTTTCTTCGCTCACAAAATTGTTTCCATTGCTGTTACATCCTCCGAAATGGAACATGATGCATTTCTTAACTTTTGCATCGTATCTGAAGCGGGTAACCATTGCTCTACAATCCCCACGGATTTCTGGGAGAGAACATACATCCTCTGGCTTGTCTGTAATGAAATAATAATTAGCTATTTAGTTTTTATTCATGTCATTTTTTAGTAATTACTTTCTCCTCCTCAAACAAACGAAGCATTTGAATCAATCATAAATAGCATTTTACACAGAGCCTCGCCTTCTATATAATCTTTAGGTACCATATTATTATTTTTACCGTTATTTGACTTTTGGTTATCATCCTCAGATGGCGTTCCCGACACGCTTCCAACTGGGGTCTTTCTCTCATCCTCATTATCTTCAGGAAGTAGAGAGCAGGCACACTTTTTACATCCTGTCTTTTCATCAGTTATCTCCGCACATTTTAGTGGACCGCATCCATCAAACTCTGGACAAGTTCCATTGGTGTTCTGATCACTGCCATCATCTTTTCCTGCTCCTATTACAATAGCATCTCCCTCTTCGTCAACAGTTTGGTCACCATTTTCTTTAGCCCCTCCTGCACAACGATTTGAGCATTCTTCCTTTTCAGAAAATCTGTTTCCATTTCCTCCGCATCCAGAATATTGAAACTGTTCACAAGTTTTGGTTGCAGTATTGAAGAACCACATGTCATATTATAGCCCGGCATGGACCTTTGGCTTTTTCCATGAAACAATCACTTGGATGGAAAGGTTGCTTGGGCAAATGCGAGTTGGTGCTATTTCCACCTTCAACTGAAAATCATATTCATTTAGCGATTTAGACTTTAATTTTTAATTATTAACTAACATTCATCCGTATTTGCATTCCTACAAATATATAGCCTATTATGTCATCTTATCATTCATAAATCATCCTATTTCGTGGTAATGACAATAAAACATAAACTTTAAAACATGGACCAATACTCTACTTTTTTCAATCTAACAATAAATAAAATAATTTCTTTTTAGATTTAAGATCTGTTAGCTTCGGTATTGCATCATGGGTATAAAAATATGTATAACGACCACATCGGAATTTCGTTTATGTGTAAAACTATCGTATCCAACTAAAAGTGGACGAGAAGGATTTAAAAATTCTTCTGGGCAAGAGAAAAACAAAATTATTGAATATTATCCTCTCTGCTTTTAGTTTCCTACCGGTTATTTTCCCTCATTACACTTATTCCACGTCCGCGTGCTTTCATTCATTACTTTCCTTTTCCTCTTCTTTCTCCTTTGTAGAAATCTCCTTGAATAAAAGCATAGATGCAGGAAAGACATAAAATGACATTATTGTTGTAGAACAGAGAGAATGTAACTAAACTATAAACTAGTTAAGGAAATTCTATTAAGCTTATTCTACCTCTATTTCCCTGCTATTATGTTTCAATAGGGAAAAGGCAGGTACTATGGAACTAACGGAACTGGTAGTTATATAGGGATTGAGATGAGGAGGAGAGAAGGGAGAGAAATGCAATGGATTTTTGTTTGTACATTCATCCAAATCATGTCTGTAGCAGACGACTACGACATGCACGGACTATTTCACTTTGTCGTTATTTTGATTT
>JAANSO010003397.1:0-11531 GCA_036507315.1 Lepidocyrtus fimetarius | reverse complement strand
TGAATTTCCAATTCATAACGTCGCGTGTCAACCTTAATAACCTACAAAGAGCAAGCGAATGAATGGAAAGGCAGGAAAGAGGAAGTATGGAAATTGGAAAGCATGTAAATATTACAAAAACTTTCCTAATTTTGCCAACCTGTGCACTTGGATGAGCCACTTTCACTAAAATATATTCGCAAAGAATGATTCTCTGAAAAGATTTAGATAACCTGGCGAATCCCAACCCCTAAGATCAATATAACATTGTTTCTTAAGTCATACTCAAATGATTTCTACAATCAGCTTTGCTAATTAAAAAAGTGGGGAACGGAACTGTAGAAAACGTCATAAATATATCCCTAAAAACTGGTAAATGAAATGAGTGAAATGGTTATATTTTAGCGTGATCATAGCAAAATCTGTGGAAGATTATTAAGATGTTCAACAAGATGAATGACAATCGACGGGCCATAATCATAAAAACGCACCTAATTGTGTAATTATACAACTATTGCATAATAATTTAACTTTTAAACTGAAAAGATGGCTTTCCTTGTAGTACGAAGGAACAGAAACAGTTAATGTCAATTTGCCAAATGCAATGCCAATCTATATTGCACTAAATATTAAAATGGTTAATAATTCAAGATAATTACTCACCGTAGAAGTATCGCTCCTGCTTGCTCGTGCACCAGTTGAAGACCTCGAAGTTCTTGGTGTGGAAGGGCTCGAAGATAAATTATGATTTGAAACAGAGTTATGAGGAGCAGATGACACCCCTTTCAGTGCAGAACTTGCAGTTGGTCGATACAAACTTGATGACGGTCGGACTCTTGGAGTAGATCTGCTCTGGGAAGCATTAGTACCAGCTCCCGTATCTGTTTCTACAGCGTTGTTTCCATCACCAGCTCCGCTCGCTTTCGCTTTCTTGTTTTCAGTCGGAGTTTTATTAGCAGGAGTAGTAGCGCTGGTGCTGTTATTCTTAGCTGAAGAGGAAACACGCGACGTACTAGTTCGGATCGGGTTCGTGCCAGACTTCGGAGGAAGCGAAGAACCGTTACTTGTGCCAGAAGCTGGAGCTACTTTCTCCTTTGGAGATTTATACAAAGGAATTCCACTCGCTCCGTTTTCTTTTTTCCCAACAGAAGAAGCCGTTGCTGGTCTACCTTTAGTAGGACTTGTTAAAGCTTTCACTTGAGGTGAAGCTGCTGTCCCAGGTCGTGACATGGAACGACGAGTAGTACCATTTCCAGTTGCTGTATTAGGTTTGGACAGACTACTTGATCGGTTAACTTTTGAAGCTGTCTTTACAGAGATTCCATCGCCATCTGAGGCATTTTTTGGAGCACACAATCCAGCACTTTCAATTGCTTCCATAATCCTTTGAACATCTTCTCCAATCACTCCTTCCTTCTTTGCAATACTATTCCGTTGCTGGAAACTTCCAACGGGCTTCTCACTCTTTCCAATAATCGCATCTTCATTCCCAGACGAAGGGACGTAGATTGACTTATTGATATCATTTGTTTTTGACAAAATCCCATCTTCTTTCTTCTCCCCAGCCTCCTTCTTTCCTCCTCCAGGGGCCGAAGATGAGTCCACTAATAACGGAGTATTATTCCCACTTATCATTGCAAGATTCTTTTGATTATTATTCCCTTCGTTCAAATCAGCACTCCCTCCATTATTTTTTCCTCCAATGATTGGAGGTATTATCGGAGATGGAGCATCTCCTCCTCCAAGTTTAGATCCTTCCATCATAACATTTACTTTGTCACCTTCAGAACTCTCCATCTTTTTTATTCCTAGAAAAATCAACACAATTATAAACATTGCCGCAATAATAATTAATCACAATAAATAACTACCTTGTGAGCCTGTTGAGGGCACAGAATTTTTCAAAACTTGCGATGTATTGGACTGAACAGATGATGAAGTTGGCTGGGTCACCACAGACTGGCCAGATTTAATCCCACTATTACCCACCGATGAAGCCGGTATTATAGGTTTATTACTTGCAGTATTCAAAGTATTCAGATTATCGGCTACGCTTGAAGGCACCTTGTTAATTGCCTTTTGTTGCTGATCCGTAGTAATCGAAGCAGGTCCTGCTTTTAAATCTTGAATTCCTTCTTTATTGTTAGGCGCTCCTCCTATTGTTGTAGTAACTGATTGATTTTTAGGAGGTTGCACAGGTAACGGCTGCGTGGGCTTATCTTCTTTCTTTTCAATCCCTCCCGATGATTGCTTCAGAGGTTGTGTGGGTGGATTATTATTCGAAGGTGGAGCAGGAGCTTCCCCACACTGCGACTCTGTAGTATTCAGAACGGAACAACAATGAGGGTTGTTATTTTTAAAATTACAAAATTTAATTATTTTAAACAATGGATTCAACAATTAATAACACTTTTATGAAGATTTTTTATAGCGAAGGAGATGTTTTTTGTGCTTTTTTCGAAAGGCATGCACAGCATGCCTTGCATATCACTTATTCTTTCAATATATGAGTGGCGTTTACGTAATAGCTGGACTGATAATTTAATTGTCTTCACCTCTGAAACCCCGATTTTTAAAGATATTCTTGAACATTTAAGAAACTTCCACAATGCCTAAAGATAGATTAATTTTAATTCGAAGTTAAAAAACTACATTTAATCGATTGTGACTGGGGCACTCTGAGACAAACATATTTAATTATTTACTTTATTATTTCACACTTTTAACTGTTTTAAGAGTTCTCGTTTATTATATAACCGTTAGGAATAACAATTACTACAAAATTTAATTGAATTTAACCCTCTTCCCTGGTGTTTTGTTCTGCACTGAATAAAATCTTCATCGAACTAAATCTTCCCTACACTTTTCTAAATGCTTCAGATAAGATAACATACATGCCTCTCAGTTTCTATATTTCTAAATACTTAAGATAACCCGACCTGCTGCATCTTAATCCATGACAGATAACCCCTCTTCTACTCTTTTATTGAATGTCACGGATGGTTTGCGAAAAATAGATGAAAGCTAGTATTTAAAACCTATTACTATTACTACATCATCATAATGATTATTACTACATCCCAAGAAGAACACGAATTAGACTTGCTTTAAAAAACGGAAGTTCAAAAATCTTCATCTGCTGCACCTGCACTTATCTATAACGAGTTATCACCTCATCTTCATGTTTGCGCAACTTTATCATCATATCCGTAGACCTCAACTTGCGGTTTTTTAATGTTTCAGCATAAGTTTTACTTTTCATACGCAAAAAAATACGCAGATTCACTTTTTCCGGAAGCGGACCGTGACGGATCAATTCTCACGTCCCTGGCTTAATCTCTCGTGCTTTGTTCCTTAAACAGGAGGATTTTTAAACAATTACTTAATTGAAGAACGAGGTTTGTGTTCTTTTCTAGAATTCCTGTATAGCATTAATAATACCTAAAAAAATACCACCAAGGGAACGTTCAACAATTATATGATCGCCTGACCTAGGTAGGTAGGGGTAGCCCTCCATTTACAATTACATTAGCGGAAATACATAGGCAGGATAGGGAAGGGGTAGGTAGGTAGGGTCAAAAAGTCGATTTTGGCGATCATATAATTGTTGAACGTTCCCCAACCTTTTCTTTAAAGCTAGCTAGGAAGTGTGAGGTAAACAATTTGAAGAAAACAAATGATTATGATTGATTATTATCAAGCCAAACTCAAAATGCCCCGATTTAAAAAATATTTAATTACTTTGGTTAATGTTGTTAGAACTCTGCTGACTCTGTGGCGGTAATGAAGGTGGCTGTTTATGAATCGAAGGCGGTGTAGCCACTGGCGTCGGAGGCAGCACGTTTACCGGTATCGGTGGCTGCTTCATCACAGCCGTCGCCCCTCCATTCATCATTATCGGTTTGTTAAAATCCAAAGGTTTTGAAGGTGAAACAGGCTTTGGTGCCGGCGATGATGTTATCGTCCCTCCTGTTGACCCTGCTGAGGATGATGATGAAACAGGTACAGACTTTACCTCAGGATTCTTCAGTGGTGATGAAATAATTTGATACTCCAGGAGTTTTCTTTGGATCTGTTGCAGATATCCCTCCAGATATTCCACTAATCCCTGTATTTTTATTTGGAGTGGAGGATGCTGCTGATGCAGCTGCTCCTGATATATTTACCGATCCTCCAACACCTCCAATCCCTCCACTAATTCCGGATTTAGCTGCTGCTGCAGCAGATGGGGAGGAAACCTAAGCTCAGAAATGTTAGTCAATGAACACACGTTTAACAATTCCAAACAAAAAAACACAAACGCGAGCAACAGTTCAACCGTTCATGTAAAAAAGCTTTANCTGCGGCAGCAGATGGGGAGGAAACCTAAGCTCAGAAATGTTAGTCAATGAACACACGTTTAACAATTCCAAACAAAAAAAAACACAAACGCGAGCAACAGTTCAACCGTTCATGTAAAAAAGCTTTGAAATACAAAATTTTGTTAGTTTCTTTAACTTGTCAGCAAGTAATTCAATGTCAAAGGAATTTATTACCAAAACAAAAAATCTTTTCTCCTGACATGATTTACATTGCAAAAGTCTATCATTTAACACGTTTTTTAAATGCAATTGCATTTTCTAAAAACTCATTCATTTTCAAGTTTTTTTTTTAAATTGGGAGAAATCTGGTAATTTAATAACTTTTCATTTGATTTGCTTTGTTAAAAATCTCTCAAAGTGACTTTATAATAGAAGCCTTTGTAGCATTTTATCAATATTTGATCTTTCTTTGTTGAGGCTCACACTCATGAGCTGTCTAACTTCTTTTTACGTTGTAATTACATAGGCGGATTCTATAATGAAATGAAAGCCTATTATGAAATTATTTTCTGAAAATGCTGCATATACACGTGCAACTCTTGTATTTTTCTCATTTGGATTAATGCCAAATTATTTCCTTGTATAAAATCCTGCCCATGTCATGTCAGATTCTATTCAAAACCATCTTCTTTTTCATTAAACAATGCTTGAACAATACTTGACCGTGGACAAAGGAAAATGATTGATAGCAGAAGAGATCAGACCCCACCAAATTTATTACAAAATCCATAAAAAATTGTACATATTTACATGTTACGACGTAATCCGTTGATGTTATTGAGTCTATGATATTTTTAACGGTAAAATGTAACCGTCATATACATCTAAATCTTAGGCTGATCTTTTACGAGCAGATAATCGACTGAAATGGGTATTAAATTATTATCAAAAGTCACCAACTTTCAAATCGTAACGTTTTCAAGTAGCCCTTGTAATTTCAATAGATTTTAATAAGACTCCTGTGATCTACAATATTCATTTCACTCTCCCTTTCCTGTTTTACGGAACAGTGAGTACCTAAGGATCTACTAGAATTGTGATAATATATTCCTCGAAACTAAAAATAGAAGTGTTTTGAGAAAAAAAGTGAATGATCTTTCCGCATTCTCACAAATTACAATGGAATATAGAGTGTGTTGGATTGGAGCGGATGTAAGTAAAATTACCTACTCATGTCGCTCACTCTACATATTATTATGTCAAGTGTGTGTGTGTTATCTACTGATATTCGATAGGATAACATTTCTGATAATTTGAAAAGGTGTCAAGCTGTCTAGTTCTACTCATATTACTGCCAAAGTCATTCATGTTTTCCTTGCTAATTTCACTTTCCAGAAAGTGGAACTTCTCAAATTTCAAATGAAAACGGAAATGCATTGACTTGACATAAGTTTTGTAATTGCTAATAATTTTAATAAAAAATTACATGCAAAGTTAGCTAATTAAGACTTACATTGGTTGCAGTTTGCTTTTGCATTGAAGAATTCTGTGCTTGTGACATTAAAGGTGCTGTAATAATTGAAGTGGCTTTCTCACTGTAATTATTATTATTATATCCCGGACCAGAAGAAGGGAAAGCTGTGTTGTTTAAGGATTTATTAATATTCTGTGGATTCGTAGTATTTCCGATCACTGGAGAGGTTTTGCTGGTCATATTACCTAAAGCTTGTTGGAGAAATTCTTGTAAATTTAAAATCTTTTCATTCGACCAACTTTCACCGATGATGGATAAAACATAATTTTAAAAGTACTGTTCCAGAGTCAAATTATTCTAAAAACTTACTAAAATTGTAAAATGCTTTATCTGCAGGAATTATGTCCTTATTTTTACACAAAACACGTTTCTTAAACACTTTAATAATTCCAGTTCTGATAACCTTGATAGGTTTTCATTTCTCCTCCGACATTCATCACTGCCACAAAAAGTTAACTTTCCAGCAAGAACACTCCGTTCTGACTGAAGACAACCCAAGCTCATGCAAAAGCTTCCACAAATAATATCCTGTACACTCTCTGTATAAATTGATGACGATGTTTGTTTGTCAGTCTCGTAGGACTATATTTTTCTCAAGAAAGTGGAGTGATGGAGGGAAGAAAATAGAATTACAACTGCTACCATTCTCTCTATTAGCTTAATAATATTATACCTTAACGTGAGCCGCTGCCACCTCCATGAAAATTTAAGCTTGGCTGTCACATTGCATTAGAACTCCAAAAAAGCACGAGTCGATATTCGATATAAATACATTAATGATAATAAAGTTGGATGAAATCTAAAATTGTAGGAAGAAAGAAAACAGCAATATCCTTATCTTACATGAAAACCCTACATGAAAATCGTATTTCGTGACAGAGTAAATAGGAAATCAAATAACTGTATTTAATATAATACATGGAGGTGATATGGAGGGAAGCACGGGAGTTAAAATTTTAAAAAGAACGTGCATTTTGTAAAATTGTAGGTTAAAAAGTAAATCCAAGCTTTAATATGCACTATGATTTGTAAAGTTTTATATCATGCTATCTCGTGCTTTTCCCGTTTCCTCCACACCTCCTACTTCTTTACTATCCCCCTCCACTGTTTTAGTTTGCTTTTCAAAATTAGAGGACAAAACAGAGGAGAATGAAGATGAAACTCAGATTCTCATCCAAGTTTAATTTCTTGCCTGCTTCTTTCTAAGAAAACCTCGACTACTCCACATTTCCCATCCGGTCTACTTCTTTTATACTCGGATGCTCGCACGTGAGCTGTAAAAAACATCACCGGTTTTTTACGCCTTTTCCCATTTCATCTCATTTTCCAAAGTTCCAATGCATTTTCTCCACCGTGAAAGGAATGAATTAGTTGAAAAAAAATATGAAAGAGTTGGAAAAATTGGAATGGATAATGTGACAGTGACGATGATAATTAAATTTTGTCACTCATTTTCCAAATGACATTCGTACATTTTTCCGTTTTAATAAAGAAAAGAAAATGGTAATTTGCAAAGACTGAAAGTGTATGACAATTATGATTATTATTATGATAATGTTTATGAAAATCGTGCCTTGCACTATTTTCCCATTTCAAAGCTTTGTAAATACTATGAAAGATGTGATTCCAAAGTTTTATCAAAGATATATACGATCACGTTTTTTATAACGGGATTCCACCCAGATCAATAAAGATCATCCATCATTATCAAAAATATTAGAAAAAGCATTACAATTTCTTTGAGTGTTTACCAAAAGGTAAAAAGACAATCCTAATCAATTACATCTCTGGTAATACAAACAAAAGCTAATTGTTCTTTGACAAGGCACTCCCCTACAATATCCATTGTTAATGATGCATGATCCTTTTTGCAACTTTTGCAATCTCCCCCACGCTCTTCTTTCCCACCTACATAAACTAATCAATAATCTTTCTTTGTATTACCAGAAAAATGCAAAAGGTTATCCTTAACAAGTTAAAGTTAATTAAAATTACTATCTGGATTTTTATGATAAACTGCAAATAAGCTTTGATGAAAATATCTTTATTTACAGATGAATAACAATGACTTTTTTATTACCTTCCTAAACTGCTCTATTGCTTTTAATGCAAAATTGTACTTTTGTTAAAAATTACCATTTTAACTAGCTTGTCAGTGATAAACACATAAACAAAAACAAATAATCATTATCATTTCTAATCATAACACAATTTAAAAACGGTGATAACCAACAACATCAAAATTGCAATTACCGGAGAAAATTTCGCATGCAAACCCTTGGCTTGCTGAGAGAAATAGAGGAAAAGTACAACATTGAATACAGAAAATATTTATTGAATGTCATAAAATAGAGGACAATGAGAAATGGGCTGTAGTTAACATTATTACAATTTGCAATAACTACTCCAATAAGAGAATGATGATGATGATGACATGGGAGTATTATTAAGCTTATCCAAATGAATAAGGTGGTGGAAATAGTAATATAAAAATAGACTGTTGAGTCAGCTTTTTCTTCCTTCTTGGTCAATTACATTTCCAGAGCTTTCTATCACAATTCATGCATCGTGAGTGAACAGTATGGATTTACCTGGATGTAATATAGAAAAGTATAAGGCAGTTTTTTGTATACTGCTATTACAGTTTCACTATTCAATGGTGAATGAATAAATTGATAGGTCATTGGAGCAGAATATCTATTGTATAAAAGCATTTAGTTTAAACTTAGGTATTTGTAGGTATTGCCAATCAATATAGATTTCGGTGAAAGTTGGGAGCTAAAATAGGATTGCGTTATCCTACTTTCACTCTATGAATATTTTCCCTTTTATAAAAACGAGGTTGGAGGAGCTTTGACTGACAAAGTAAACGGTGTCATGTAAAATGCGTCACATGAAAGACAAAGGTATTAAAAATTTAAAGTTTTACATGTGAAATCTAATTCGTAAGTCTTGTTTCATACAAAAAGTGTAATTTAGCTGCAAGTTTTTAAAAGACTATTTAAATTAATAATACCTAACAAAACTATTAAAGTCCTATTCCCGAATCCCCATCATTAAAGAAAATATTTGTAAAATAAATTTCTCCTATTAATTTACCAAATTTAACCTCATCACGAACCTGCTGAGAAAAATAAATAAAATTTTTGTTAAATTACAAGAAAAATATTATGATTATCAAGGTATTTATTCCTGATCACGAGGGTGGACGGAAAAGACCAGCAATCCATCGGTCATTTCTTCCCCACAATAACCTCCACTAAAATGGAATTTCATAGAACGTCTAAAAAATCCACTATATAGCTTTTCTTCTAAAAAGCTAGCCATACAAGAGAGAAAGTTTGGAAAAGTTCCGCTTAGGCATCATAAATAAATCATAATAATAAATGCAACTTTTCAACTTTCACAGGCTTTAATATACTTTGTAGGCTGGCAGATCAAAGCTTAATACATGAAATCAATCTTTTTCTTTGATAACTTTAGGTTAAGCATCAAAATGGGATGATTCCAGGAAAATTCTATCTACCTTTTTGATAAAAACTTTATTAATAAATATTTTATTAAAATTGTCTACAAAACATTTTATTTGGCAGTTGGAATATAGATTAAACACGAATAATGATAACGCTATGATTTCTGGTAACTTATTTATATCATTTCAAAATAATTAATAAAATTATTTTGATTCTTCCACAATTTTAAGCTGTCATTTTTTAACTAATTAAAAGTTTTTTGATTGAATTTAACATGACAGAAACTAGGGAAAATGTCAAAGCAAGAGTGTTTTAATCCTAATGAAACGTAATTCGCTTTCACTGAAAAAATACAAAAGAGAAAGGAAATAGGTGAAAAATGCGAAAATGATCGATTTTGTTTAGGTAGTTAATTCAATTTCCCCATATTGCATATCGCTTACAAACCTAACAAAGCGTTGAACAAAAGATTCCATGAGAAAGTGGGGAAAGGCAATAATAATATTCCAGTATTATCTTCAGGAAAGAAAGAATCTAGAAAAATATTCGTCGTTTGCTCTTTTTCTGTCACAAGACAAAGTTGGTTTACGTCACTAAAAGAATATACGGTTGGGTAGCAAATAACAAAGCTTTTCCTTGCAATTATTAGCAAAGTGAAAGCCCGTGGACTTTCTTTATAATGGACAAATATAGTTACGACAAATGAATTTTAAGCTATCAGCAAAACTTTATAACGTACCTTTTTGAGCTGGTTCGTTATATGGAAGCTTAATTGTAAACCGGTAGCCCAAGTGAAAGCATTTCCACAAGTATTGGCATGCTTTGCAAAATATTTAATAAAAGGAAATAAATACAGAGGAGGGCAAGAACAGAGAGGACACCTTCAAGAGCTTTGGCTATCATTTATGCAAGTTTGCGCAATAACAACCAACAAAGGTTGATAAATTACGAGCATTTTGCGAGAGTATAGGCGCCATGCTTTCCATTCTATAGCTTCCAAATGACAAAAGAATAATGCCAATAGCCAGATAAAAATTACACAAAATAGCGAAATCCTAAAGACCTAAATGGTCCTGATTTTAATATTTCAGCCAAATTATTGAAAAGAGTGCGAATTTAGGCAATTATAGTAAAATAGGTCTAAAAGGAAAAGCTATGCTGATGGCTATGAAATTGAATCTTTTTCTACAAATGGAATAATCATGTTTTTGTTTATCAAAAAAAACTTTCTTTCCTGTGTACAGTATTGGATTGGAATCCCATTACAGATAAAGGTTTATCTTCGTGTTCCGTACAATATGTGGGCAACTTCGAGTTGATTTGACATGGAAAACCTAAATTGAATGAAGATTGATTTTTACAAATGAATGGAATATAACCCAAAAGGGACTACAGACTGCATTGTACATAGCTTGTCTGGAAACGCTCTTGAAGCCACTCTTATATAAAAGTGTCAACGATAATAGCTATTTCTAGCGGAAAGAAAAGCAACTTTTTCTTTGCTTTCTCCACTGGGCTACACAAAGAAACGTTACTTTTGCACATAGAAAGCCTTCAATGAAATAATTTTGCACAAACTGTACTATACATATTATCTTCTCCTGTATGTAAACTGCTAAAGTTCATAACGGCGACAATTTACCTACACCATAATTAAGTTAGTTAACAGTAGAATTGCCATGGTCTACCTAGTTAAAAAAGATATTATTTGATTAGCCTCGTTGAAATATCATTGCTAATCGGTGATTGATCTATCTCATTTCATGCCAAGTTGGAGACCAGTCAGGTCAAAAATATTTCATTTTCACTTAAAGACACTGCGATTTAAAAGTAATTTTTAACGCAATTTACACTGTCATTAACTAAGCATCATGAATACTCAACTTGCTTGTAGTACTTTTAAATCCTGCATGGATGACATGCCATATTTAATAAAACCAGGGAAGAATTTCTACTCAGCAGAAACCTACGTTGGAAACTGGTACGAGGACACTGTTCGAAACACGGTGAGTATCAAAATGGATGAAAAAAGACAAAAAAAAACTGTTTTTAAGATGTGTAATTAATTTCTGGCTCATTTTATGATTTTAGCTTCGTAGAGACGATTTTCTCCGAAAAAGAGAATGCGGTGATTTGAAAATTCAAAGAACTCAAACAATGATTGACCTTCTCCTGAAGCCAGTCCGCCTCAGCAGTGGCGCTGGTTACCTCAACTACGGAGACACAGTCCAGATAATGAGCCCC